>PVJA010032570.1:0-24124 GCA_004027025.1 Myocastor coypus | reverse complement strand
GCTCATTGTCTGTTTTAAAATGAGCCGAATATAAACAAACTCCTGCCCCACTCAGCTGCATGTCAGGATCTGGAGAAACACATCAGCGTTTTGACATTTTCGGTTCTCATCGGCTCATGAAGCCTCCTTTTAGGACAGTCACACTTTTTCATCCTTTATCTTGTTGATTTTAGCTGTTAACTGTTATTCATGGTTACATGATTACAGTTCTTGACTTTGTTGCCAATTCTACTTGTTGTATTAACGAGGGTCAAGAAATGTTCTACAAAATATCTATCCCTCCTTTCTTAGACATAGCTTAGTAATTATTTCACTCATTTTTCTCCAACCTAATTTAGTTCCGTGCTCTCCTCAATTACAATATTCATTCATTACCTGTCACAATTGATTGCTACAGAATATAACTTTGATTTCTATACTAGTTAAACACCCAATCCAACCACTTGGTTGTATATTTCACTATTTGTTTTCACCTTAGGAAGAACAACTTATGAATTAATATTAAAACATATGCTATACACATATGCATGTGCAAAGATATTTTCCATCTGCTATCAAATATGTGTTCATACAAATGGAATTATTCAAATGCATTAATCCCTCCTAAAGAATTTTATATTTTAACAATTCATCATATATTCTGTGAAGGACCCTATTTTCTCTTTCTAATGATTCTGCATTAGCATGACTCACTTGTAGTCATTCCCTTCACTCAGTAAACACTTATAAACAATGAATCAGGAATCTGCTTTTTTTTTTTTTAATGTCTGAAAACATGAACAGCCCTCTTCCTGGACTTAGAATTCTAACATGTTGCTCTAAAGTAGCAATGAAACTATGTGAGCATTGCACAAATGCTCAACTTTGCATGACTTACTTTTCACCAACATTTCAGTGCTCTGAGAGGCTCATCCCATGAGAAAGTTTTTCTTTCTTTCTTTCTTTCTTTCTTTCTTTCTTTCTTTCTTTCTTTCTTTATTTTGTTCTTTCTTTTATTTTTATTTATTTTTATTTATTTATTTTTTTTAGAATGGAAAGGGCTCTTTGCCACTAGCTTCCTTCATTCTTATCTCACTTGGAGGATGATAGTAGCCAATCCAAAATAGCTCTTTTGTCTTTAGTGCTGCCAGTGTAAAAGTTCAAATCAAACTTTTGTTCAGGTTTTGTAAGAGGGAAGTTGTATTTTAGAACCAGTTGCTTTGGATTCACTAGTGCTCAGCCTCAGTATTTGCCAATTGTCTCACTGCACCTCAACTTTCTTATTTGGAACAGCAGAGAATTAGTTCTTAGCGGTAAATTGTGATGGGGAATGGCAGCGGCGGCCTGTGCAGTGTTTGGAACCATGTCTTACATGTACGACAGGTGACATGTATTTGCAGTTATTATTATTAAATAACTTGCTGAAGAGTACCTTCAAAACATGAACTGCATAGTGACCTCTGTTAGCAAATTAGATCTGTATTTTTTCATGAAACAACATAAGCCTGGAGATATGGCAAAAAAAAAAAAAAAAAAAAAAAAAACATTTTAAAATTCAGCAAACCTTTTAAAATTACATTTGTAGAGTAAAATGGGAATGATAATTTTCTGAGGTATTAAAGTAATACTGAAATCAAGCCATTCAATATAAATGTGAAGGGAGTCAGAGGCTTTTGTTTCCGTGTGTGACTAACAAAGGTGAAGGGTGGGAGCTGGTGAAACTCAGCTTTGGGTACAAAGCAGTAACCTATTAAGTGTTGCTCCCTAACATCTCTGAGCCGAATAATGACTGAATATTTGCATGCTGCAGAATGCTTGCATCTAGGATTGAAAAAACAAAAAAAATGTCTAAACTGAAGCTGAGATCTTACTGAGAAACAGAATAACAAAGGAGCACCCTGCAGAAACAACTAATTCAGTTCTTACAAGGCTCTGTAGTGTGCTGGCAGCATCCTTGGCATATATTGGGAACGACAAGAGAAGGGCTGACTTATCTTTCTATCATCTCCTTCACCTGATTTCCTGCATGACATTTATAACTTCGATTTAGTGCCTTGATCCTGCTAAAGGGCTCTTCCAAAATGAGCCTTTCTTGAAGCAATGGAGTGTGCTAGGCTCCCCGTTAAGTCTAGCTAATGCTGAAAAACACTTGGATTATAGTTGAGAGAAGATTTGCCTTCATGATATACTCCCTACAAGCTTTTTCTCACAATCATTTTCCCCTGATCCATAAGCAAAGAGGCCTCCAGGACAGGCTACCATTTTCCTAAAGAAAAGGTGTCCCAGGCACTGGAGGATGCCACCATATCAGTGTCACACAATGTGTGAATGTGGCCATGCAGTCCTGGGGAGAAGGCTGAGTGGTACAGAGGAGCAGAACCACTCTGGATACATAGTCTACTCAGCCTTGACTCTATTGGTGGTATGATGCAGCCAGTTACTTTTTGGGAACCACGTGTACAGGTCTCTTTCCATCTCCCAGGAGATGGTTTGAATTGCAAGAGCATCTCAATGTGGAATTTGATAAGTAATACAAAACAGGTCTTTCACTATAGTAAGACCATGCATGTGTCCCCAGACCTAAATCCTTCCCTAGGCCTGGTTTTATAAATGCTGGTGATAAACCAGATACAAAAAATTGCAACTAATATTCAGATTTGTCTAAAGAATGTCTAACCTAAGTTTGAAAATTGTGCCATTTTCAGTTACCATTACATCATGAACTGTAAATATTTTTATTTTCTAGAAAAAAAAAAAAAAACAGGTCTTTTCTTCCTTTTGTTTCTCCTAATGTCCTTCCATTCTTTTCTTCCTCTCTTCTTTTACTCCTGCCTCTCCTCTGATCCTTCTTCCTTTCTTCTCTCCAGAACTGGGAATCAGGCCAGGGATGCTCTAATGCTGAACCACAGCAATATTCTTTTTTTTGAGATACAAGTTTTAGAGTTTTGATAAATTACTCTGTCTGGCCTTAAATATGTGCTCTTCCTCTTCAGCTTCGAGAGTTGCTTAGATTACTGTCATGTACCAACACATAGACTTTTCTTTTCATTTTCCTCGCAATTGCACCAGTTTTTAAATATTGACCTGTACTCAAGTTACTATGACTATTGATAAATAGTATGTGCATAATGTATCATATCATAACCATTTAACCTACATCAGTTAATTTGAGAAGATGAAAGATGGTACAGAAAAATACTGCATTGGTCACAAAACATTAGAGATGACAATATATGTCATTGTTTGAAGGGTAAATTTGGTTTTCAGTTAAGAATGTCTTGTATTTGACTCTAATGAATCCTCTATCATGAATTGTAATCTATTTACCTATGTCTGTCTCGTCCATGACATGATGACCTCTTGTTTTGTTAGGACTATGTATTATTTTTCTTCATTTATTTAGTGTTTCACTGTGTTTAACAGATGCCTGAAGTTTCTTAGTCTTGCTACTTGACCTCTTTACTCTTAAAAAAGAAACCAAAACAAAGGAAGGAAGGAAGGAAGAAAGAAAGAAAGAAAGAAAGAAAGAAAGAAAGAAAGAAAGAAAGAAAGAACGAAAGAAAGAAAGAGAAAAGAGAAGAAAATAAAACAAATACTATCAGATCCACCAAAACCTTGAAATTATTGTAGGAATTAAATAATAGACTACAGGAGTAGCCACTATCCTAATTAGAAATCTCACATCATTTGCAAAAGTGTGTAGTAAAATACCAAGTGTTATTTCAGTATCAGTAATTTCAGTTGTTATTTGAAGAAAACTAGCCAATGCTGAGAACCATATGGACCTTTTTCACAACAATGATTTGTTGCTTCCTAAATTTATAACCTTTAGGAAAATCACTCGACACATTTGAGCCTGATTCCATATTTTATACATGTGTTCACGGAGACACAGGCTGTCTTTCAATTTGTATAGTGCACTGAAAATTCTTTGTAAGCTTGCCAGGTGTCAACCTGTGTGCCCTTGAGAAATAGACTGACTTTTGTCCTTCTACATCCACTTGGAGAAGGAAATAAGCAAGGCCAAGGCTCTCTTGTTTTCAAAGCGAGGACATAAGACTGAGAGCAGAGCAAGGGAAGTGGAACTCTGCCAGCCATCTCTATCAGTATGAATTTTGGTCCTTTGCTTTCCTTGTGGAAATTTTACTCTAAGTCATCCAACTGCACCATTATTGAAATGTGCATATGGAATTAGCTCTGATGACAGACTCTGCTTGGTTGCCTATTTTCTAGACCGTGAGACTCAGTGGAAACTTGCTTGCTTTCACCAATCTTACACACCATAATCTATGTAAAGAGACATCAGACAGCTTCATTAAACTCCATAATGGCATGCTGGTAGATTCACTTGAGTTATATGTTTGCAAACAATTTTTTGCCAGTATGAAAGCAAAGATAGGTTTTTTATTTTAAAAAAAAAGGCAATTTCATTATCTTGTACCTTCAGTAGTGACCAATGTTGATAGGAGAAATATTTTAAATATCTTTAAGGATTCTGATGCGTTTCACTTGTCTGGGCTTGAGGGTCCCTGCATATGCAATAATAAATTTACATGTTTACTTCCTTCATCTGTTTGATGCTTTTTCTAGATCAGGATATGGCATAGGCATTTATCTACTCTGACTGGGGCATAGTAGGTGCTCAGAAATGCATTAATTTTCTCAGTTACAAGTCTGAAAAGAAGATCCAGGAGAAAGCTGATGATGGCCATAACTGTACAAATCTTAGGTGAATGAAGCTGTGATCACCTGTCTCTGTAATTTCTCTGAGTCGATAGTTACCTCCCAGGGCACCTCTGGACTAATTAGATTAACTGTTACTGTCAGGGCAATCTAATTGCTTGTATGGAAGAAAGCAAATCGCAGACAGTAGATATCAGTGTAAAATCAAACAGAAAACAGGTGTTTGCTAATTAAAACTGAGATTTTAATGAATGACCTGTGCAGTTTTGGTGAATAAATACCACTCCTGGCATCTGCTATAAAATTAGGTTTTCTTTCTCTCCTTTTGCTTCTCTGGCTTTCCATTTGTGTTTTCCTCTTTTTCACCCCTCTCTTCCCTCCATTCCATTCTTTGAAAAACACAGTAGTAGATAACGGTGAAATGACAAATTAAAAGGACTATAATCTTCACTATTTGTAAATGAGTCAAAAGGCAGACTTTGTTAGACAAAACAATCAAAAGGAACAGAAACAGAATGCAGTCCATTTCTATTCTCATGCATATGTACTCATGCGCATGCTCAGATGTATCTGTTTATACATTAAAAGAGATAATCTATTGATAAAAGCAGTGGCAGAAAGGAAAAGGATGGGGAAGATTACGTTAAAACATTTTAATTCCAGAATTGGTCACACAGTACCCTGGGGAAAGCTTATTATAAGCTCTGGCTGATCTACTGTTTGAGACTTTATTTTCACTTAATTGGGCTTCCTGTTGAGATGACCTCATCTGATGGATGTAGCATTTTGCTTTTCCAGCCATTAGAAAATGAAAGAGGAGAAGCTAATTTTAAAATATAATAAGTCTGTCAAGTATGCCAGGTAAGCAGGTTCCACTGTACAGAAATGCTTTGGTTTTTCAGGAAACCTAGTGAGGGTAGATGGCTTTATAGAAAGGACACACACAGATGGAAGGGCATTTTATTAAACTCATCATTGTGGGGACATTTTCCCACCCCTAGTCTTTAGGAGCTTGAGTGCACTGATTACGTGACTCTAGTTGTAGCTGTTTTTCTGCAACCAAATCTGCCTGTAAGACATCCATCAAGGCAACTGATGACAAGAAAAGCCTATTGAGTGCTCTGTCAACCAATAAACAATCAACTATTGAAATCTAAGGATGTCAAAAGATATTTTTAATTCATTCTAATGTACAGGACCACAGGCTTTAGGCTAAGAACATAATCAGCATATGTTGCAAGCCAGGAATTTGGAGTAATCCATTATTTTTTTCAAGGATGAAACTGGGGCTGAGGATGTAATCCTGTGGAATACCAGTTGTCTGGTATACACAGCACCTGAAGCACAATCATCAGCATAGAGGAACAAGGGACAGGAAAAAAGAGGGGATGGTGAACAGCTGTATAAGAATGAGTGAGAAATAGAAAATGCAGCCTGAACCTTAATGTAACGTTTTGAGTAAGTATCTGTGACATACTTCCTTCATTTCTTAATATATGCATATTTTATTCTTACATTTTTTTTTGGTAATGAGCAGAATATATTTATTGAGGGAAAGAAAGCTCCTGTCCAAGAGAGGGACAGGAGGGGTGTCCGGAGTGGATGTCTCTATATGAATATTTTTAGAGAACTTAACAAGATCAGTTTTCTTCAGAAATTGACAAGTCACATTATGCATAGTCACACTCATATATCATGTCCCATGGGTAATTTGTGTGTTATCTGTAGATGCTGCACTCCTTCATATGCATGTAGAAAACGTGAACTGATTTAGAGTACTGTGGATAAAAAGTGACCCATGAGGATATTTCAGGGAAGAATGTTACCTTCCTTGAAGTGTGTTGTTATACTAGTTATGACAGTTCCAAAGTAATTGTTTTAGATGGTCACTGACTCCCAGGCTCAGCATCAGTATCCTTGTGAAATCCCCTGCATTTGGTCTATCTTGCCCTGCCTGTGAGTGGCTTTTCCTTGGTTTCCAGGTCGGCAGCAAAGGTCCACACTGGTAGGAATACCAACAGCACGCATTAAGAAAAGACAGTGTCTGGGCTGCTGTACTCTTGCTCCCAGCCTCCTGTTCTCAGGATGTGGGAGATAAATGAGGACTAAAGCTATTGTTGCTTTTCATTTCTGGGACATACACTGTCACCTCAGGGCTGAAGCACTGTGCTCTTTTTTATTTAGGACATCCCCAAATCCTTCATTGAAATAATTTAAGTTGCTACTGATCCTTAATTTTCATATTCCAAGGAGTCTGACCCAGCCTCTAAATGAGTAGAGAAAGTTGTATAGCATTCCTCGTTCCTTTTTGCCTCTTCTGCTGCTCATTGTCTGACAAAATTCTCTCTAGTCAAGCTATATTCACTCTTAAAACTTGTACTTTACTTTTTTAAAGTTATATTCAAGATGGGAAAAGCTCAATGGGCCACATGGAAAGAGAAAAATCACACCAATTGCCTTTCTGCCACTGGGGGGAGCTTGGTAAGCCACAAAGGACAGGAGCAACCCTTCCCAACACCTCTCCATCACAGAGATGACCTCAGCACAGAGGAATCCAGGTGTATGGCCTATTCCCCTACACTGTAGGACAGGCAGATAATGAAAGCATCTGGGAGACAGCCACTAACTCATTCAGAGGAACACATAGTAAATCCACACCAATGAGGGAAAACATTTTGCATGCAAATTCCTAACTTAAAATTGACTTATGCAGCAATAGACATTGCTCCTAAGATCTAAATTACAGTTTTACAATTTTCAAAGTGTGGTTTATGCTACCACCTTTGATAATTGTGTTGTAGCTAGAAGGTGTATATGTTGTAGTCAATAGCACTCAATTCAAAAATAATATTGGGAAATGCTGAGATCTACATCAGAACACTAAGGGACTGTGCCAAACACAAAGCAACATCATAATAAAAATTAACTGGGAAGACAGAATCATGGGACAAAACCAAGTTAAATATTTTCTATACACACAAGATATCCATGAAGAACAATTTTTTTATAGACAGTCTTAGAAACTAGTGATATAGCTACCCACTACCACAAGGATTATGACGAAACCTCACAAGGATTACTACAATAAAGTAATTGTTTTGAAGTAGAAATTGACAATACATAGGACCAAATGAAGTTCAGGTATCCATTCCACTCTAAATAAGTTCAAAGGAGATTGTAGAAGAAGTATGAAATCATACCCATGAAATTTATGAAATGATAGCAGGAAGTAAACAACTCTATGAATCTATACAAGAAAGTAGATTATAAATCATTTCTAAGATCAAAAAAAGAAACGATAGCCATAATAAAATAATTGCTGAGCAGATATAAAGAAGACAGATTAAAAAAAAAGAAGAAGAGCAAATTATAAGGATGAAAATCTTGATGAACTGCATAGGAAATATATAGAATTGCATGAAATATATTCAAAGAAATATCTAGGAGATTTCAAAGTCCATTGAAAAATGGAAAAGAAAATACTTGAATTAAGACAAAGATAGACTTTCAGATCTTGTAGCCAGACTAGCATCTAGGGATTAGGAAAGGAAAGAACTCTTAAAAATAAAAAGTAATCAGGAAATAATTCAGTAGTGAGATGGGCATGGTGGCACATGCCTGTAATCCCAGCACTTGGGAGGCTGAGGCAGGAGGATTGGTGTAAGTTTGAGACCAGCCTGGGCTACCAAAGTGAGCTCAAGGCCAGCCCGAGCTGCATAGCGAGACCCTGTCTCAAAAAGACCAAAATAATAATAATAATAATAATAATAATAATAATAATTCAGTACCTATCAGCTGGTGCAAATAAAAATAATATGAGGCTGATAGTTGTCAACAAATAAGTCAACACAAATTACATAAAATGATTATTTGCAGAAATAGTAGCAGAAAATTTAACAAGCATGGGAAAAGTAACAAATGTGCAAATAAATGAGGCATATAAAAGTTCAATTAGCCATAATCAACAAAAATTTACACCCAAATATATAACAATCAAGATTCCAGAAATTCAGTGTAAGAACATAATATTAAAACCTGTTAGAGTCGGACATGGTGGCGTATGCCTATAATCCCAGCACTTGGGAAGTTGAAGCAGGAGAATCAGTGTGAGTTCAATTCCAGTCTAGGCTACAAAAGTGAGTTCAAGGCCAGCCTGAACTGCACAGTGAGACCCTGTCTCAAAAAGAAAAAAAAAAAAAAAAAAAAAAATTTAAAAAAAAAAAAAAAAAAAAAAAAAAAAAAAAAAAAAAAACTTTTCAAGAAAAGAAATAGATTAGCTATAAAGGAAAACCTATCAGAATCATGGATCATAGTGTGTTTCTGAACACAAAATATATGTATTCTGGAAAACTACCTTTTAAAATTGATGGAGAAATAAGATACTCCCATGACAAAGAACAAATAAATTCATGGCCACTAAAACAAATCTATAAAAATTACTTAAAGATATTCTAGAAAGAGATAAAAATGACCTCAGTTCCAAGAATAACAACAAAAGAAATCACCAATTAGAGAAAGCAATTAAGCAGAGAAGAAAAATACAGAACCACTGGAGGGAAATAATATGACAAAATAAATGAATGCATTTCAGTTATTACCATTAGTGTAAATAGCTTCAATTTATCAATCAAAGGAAGTATACTTCCAGAGTGGATCAAGAAACAAAATCCAAAACTACACTATATATGAAACACATTTAACTCAGAAGGAAATATATAGACTGAAAGTTAAAGAATGAAAAATCATCTTACAGGCAACAGGAACCCAGAAAACAATAACGACTAGGCATTCTGTTTCCAGACAAGCTGAAATTCCAACCCAACTTGGTCCAAATAGATAAAGAAAGAACCTATATACTTGATAAATGAAAACTTCAATAGGAAAAGATAATAATAATAAGTTTATATGCAGCAGATATAGGAGTACACAACTGCATAAGACAAATATTAATAGAAATCAAAAGTCAAATAACCCATTAAACAAATGTGATGTGGAAACTGAACATCCCAGTGACACAAAGATATAAAATAATGAGGCAAATGGTAAGCAAGAAAATAACAGAGCTGAACCAAACTTATGAATAAATGAACTTAGTAAACTTTTACAGAATGTTGCATCCAACATTACAGTACATACAGTTCTCATCTGAACTTGGGAAATTTTTTAAACTAGACCTCATATTCATCCACAGAACATGGTTAAATAAATGTAAAGGTGCTGAAATTATTCTGCGCATGATATCTGACCATAATGCAATGAAACAGAAAAGTATTGGCAAAAGAAACCACAAAGTTTCTTATATAAATATAAATTGGATAAAACCTTCCTGAACTACCAATGCATCACAGATTAAGTTAAAGAAGAAAGTAGACAATCTCTACAGTCAAAGAAAAATGTAAATATAACTTAGTATAACCTGTGCTATGCAATAAACTAATCAGGGAGGGAATTTATTGTTGTGAATTCTCATGTTAGGAAAACAGAATAAGCACAAAATGATAACTTAGTGCTGCAACTAAAGCTTCTAGAAAAAGATAAGCAATTCAAGATCAAAGCCTAAAGAATAGAGGAAATTATAAAAGAGGAGAAATTAACGCAATGGATACTTAAAATCCAATACAAAGAATTGATCAATTTGAGAGTGAGTTTGTTGAAAGAATAAATGAACTCAATAAAGCAATAGGCAACCTTATCATAAAAGGAAAGAAAAGCTACAAATTCAGGCAATGAGACTTGAAAGGGGTAAAATAACTACAGATTCTGTAGAAATCTCAATGATCATCAATATTAACATCAAAAAGTTTTACTCATAGAGTATAGGAAAATAAACAATAGGACAGATTCCTAGAAACATAAGAATTACATAAGATGAATCAAGAAGAAATGAAAAATTTGAATACCTCATTATAAGATAAGAAAACAAAAAATATAATTAAAATCTTACCAGTGAAAAGAAGTTCTGGTCCTGATACATTCACAGATGAATTTTACAAAAAGTTTAGAGAAGATTTAATTCCAATACTTCTCAAATACTTTGAATTGGAAATGGAAGCGAATCTCCCTAAATCATTACCAAAGGCAAGTATTACCCTGAGTTTTAAAACAGAAAAAGCCTCAACCAAAATAGGGAGCTACAAGTGAATTTCCCTAAAGAACATAGATACAAAAATCCTCAATAACATATTAGAACCAGAATGTAGTAAATCATCAAGAAGATTATATACAATGAAAAAATGGGATTCATGCCAGGAATCCAGGGATGGAGTGATATGCAAATCAATAAATAAATTATACCACATCAACAAAGCAAAAGACAAAAAAAAAAAAAAAAAAAAAAAAAAAAAAAAAAAAAAAAAAAAAAAAAAAAAAAAAAAAAAAAAAAAAAAAAAAAAAAAAAAAAAAAAAAAAAAAAAAAAAAAAAAAAAAAAAAAAAAAAAACCCAAAAAACAGTATCTCCATAGATGTAGAAAATTCTTTTAGTAAAGTCAAGATAAAAAGTCTACAAAAATTGCAATAGATAGTTTTACCTCCATCTGAGAAAAGCCATCTGTCCCAAACAAGGAGATAGCATCATTTTAAATGAATGATGAAAGATTTCAAATTAAAATTAAAAAATAAGACAAAGAAGTCCCCTCTCACCAATCTTATTCAATATAGTTTATAAAATAGTATATAAAATTTGCAATTATCATTATTCACAGATGACATGACTTTCTACATATGTAACCCCAAAGACTTCACCAAAAGACATTTAGATTTGGTAAGAAAATTCAGTAGCATCTTACATATAAAGTAACACTCCAAAAACAGTAGTATTTCTATACAAAAACAATAAGTTCACTGAGAGAGAAATTAATGAAATCATACTCTTTACAAAAATATAAAAAAAGAAATATTGAGGAATCAATCTAACAAAGAAGTAAACATTTTATACAATAAAAATTACAGTACTTTGAAAGAAGAGATTAAGGAGTATTTCAGAAAAAGGAAAGATTTTTCATTGATTATGGTTAGGAAGAACCAACATTGTGAAAATGATCATACTCTCATAATTGTTATACAAATTCAGTACAATACCCATTAAAACACCATTAGCATGCCTAACAGAACTAGAAAAAAAAAAACTTTTTTGAAATTCATCTTGAACTAAAGAGAGCTTGAATATCAAAATGAATTCTGAGAAACAAAGGAAAGAAAGGAGGCAGAACAATCCCTGACTTTTTTTTTTTTTTTTTTTTTTTTTTTTTTTTTTTTTTTTTTTTTTTTTTTTTTTTTTTTTTTTTTTTTTTTTTTTTTTTTTTTTTTTTTTGGCTTTTTGAGACAGAATCTCACTGTGCAGTTCAGGCTGGCCTTGAGCTCACTTTTGTGGCCCAGGCTCATCTTGAACTTGCACTGATCCTCCTGCCTCAGCCCTCCCAAGTGCTGGTACCACAGTGACTTTCAGTTGTACTACAAAGCTACTCCAATAATATCAGCATGGTATGGCAAACAAAAGTAGACCTGAGCATGAGTAGAACCAATTATAAGATGCAGCAACAAATATGAATACACTGAGCTACCCTATGTTTGTAGAAAGGGTCAAATGTGTTCATTGGAAGAAAGACAGCCAGCCTCTAACAAATGGTCTTGGAAAAACTGGCTTTCTACATGTGAAAGATTAACACTAAATCTATATCTTGTACTATGCACTAAAGTATAAATTGATTAAACATCTAAATATTAATAAAGAAACACTAAATCTACTGGAAGAAAAAATATGTAGAAATAAGACATAGGTGTAGGACTGGAAAGATAGCTCAGCCAATTGAAGTGCCTGCTTAGGCAAGTGCAAGAACCACGGTTTAATCAGTGGCATCACAAATTGGGCTCAGCTGGCCACACAATCCTGGTGCAGTGGTGTATGCGTGAAATCCCAGCAGTGCGGAGGCTGAAAACAGGAAGAAGATCACTAGGAGTCCAAGCAGCATAGTGAGACCCTATAACAACCAAATACATTTTTTAAAAAAGACACAGGTATAGACAGAGAATTCATTAGCAATTACACAATAATCAAAGGAAATACTTCCAAAAAGCAATAACTGGAATCTGATACTATTAAAAAAGTTTTTACACATCAAAAGAAATGATCAAAAAAAACACAAATTAAAAAAAATACACTGTATATGTACCTGCTTCCTCTTAGTCAAAAGAGAAGTATATTCTTTTCCTTTTTTTTTCTAAGCAACATCAATAGGGAGGTGGGTAATGCCCACACACTGTACTCTGTAGAACGATTGTGAGGACAATATGCAATATGTCAACCTTCAAAGAAAAGAAAGGGGAAAAGAAAAAAAAATAATAATGTTGATTTAGAAGGGTTAATATTTAATTGTTTGATCAATCTTATATACCTATATGTATTAATCTAAACTGATCTGATGATGAAAATATGTAATATAACCCGTATTAAATTTAAACAATAAAAAAATAAATAAATAAAATAACCGTCTCTCAGATAAAGGGGATCCATCTGAAACATACAAAGAATATATTTTTTTTTGTTTTTTTGTTTTTGAAAAATATTTTAAAAAATATCACACACCCAAAATTCAAAGACCTCATCAAAAAATGAATATCTGAGATGAAAATACCCTTCTCAGATGAAAAAATATAAATGGAAAATATATAAAGTTATTCATCATCATTAGTCATTTCGGAATGTTAAATTAAAACAACACTAAGATTCCATCTCAACCCGGAAAGAATGACTATCATCAAAAATTCAACCAATAACAAATGGGTCATTGGAAAAATCAACACTTTTCCACTCTTGGTAGGACTTTAAACTGGTAGACTCATTGTGGAAATCAATTCATAGATTCCTCAAAAGACTAGGATTCAATATCCCATTTGTTCTAGTTAGTTCCCCTCTGGGGACTTTTAGAAGAGCTAAAAACATCAAACAACACTGATATATGTGCACCCATGTTTATTGCAGTACAATTTGTGATAATTAAATCATGGAAACAGCACAAATGTCATCAACTGATGAATGGATAAAACAGATATGGTATTTCCATACAATGGAGTACTAGTGAGCTATAAAATAAGCTTGGGGATTTTTATAGGTAAATGGGTGCAATTAGAGACTTTACTCAGTGAAATAAATCAGACTTGCATGTGTAAAAGTCATACTTTTATCCCTAGTATAAGAAATTCAAAGAGTAAATAAGATCCAAAAATTTAATAGATACAGTGAAGTAGACTGAAACTACTCTAAAGGAAAGAATAACTGGGATGGTGGAAAGAAGGAAAAAAGGAAGAGGGAAAAATACACACACACAAACACACACAATAGCCAAGGTAATTGTACTAGTGATTTCTACTAGCTTATTTAAAGAAAAATTAATGCTTGTAGTTTTTGATGAATTTAGAATGCTTATATCTGGCAGTCAATCTGAACAACTACTTTGAAGATTATAATATGCAATATAATAACCCCTGTTAATTTCCTATCATCTTGTTTTGAAATTATACTTTATATTTTCCTTTTTAATGTTTTAAAAATAATGTTACATATCCATTATTTATGAAAGGAGATTTATATTGATAAATAATTTTTATTTATTTATTTATTTATTTGTCTTTTTGAGACAGGGTCTGGCTATGCAGTTGAGGCTGGTCCTGAGCTCACTTTTGTAGCCCAGGCTGGTCTCGAACTCGCACCGATCCTCCTGCCTCAGCCTCCCGAGTGCTGGGATTACAGGAGTGCGCCACCACGCCCGGCTGATAAATAATTTTTAAAGCTCATCTATAACTGGAATATGGAATATTTATTAAGAAAATAATATTAATCTTTTTTAAGTCTTTCTTTGTAGATTTAACTATTACTCTGAACTTTGTTTCTATTTTATCTTTGTTTCAATCTTAGTGATTTTGCCAGGCGTGGTGGCGCACGCCTGTAATCCCAGCACTCGGGAGGCTGAGTTAGGAGGATCAGTGTGAGTTCGAGACCAGCCTGGGCTACAAAAGTGAGCTCAAGGCCAGCCTGAACTGCATAGTGAGACCCTGTCTCAAAAAGACAAAAAAAAAAAAAAAATAATAATAATAATCTTAGTGATTTTGCCAGCTCTGTCAATGTATTCTATGGATTTTAGCATTAAACATTTATGATTTCATGAATTGGAGTTCAGCCGGTTGAATGCTCATTTATCTCTATTGCTCCATCAGCATCTTCTTTTGTTGTTTTCCCTATTTTTTACTTATTATACTATTAACAAGCCTACTAGAAAACAAATTATTTAAATGAGAGTTCCTGCAATTTAATAAATATTTTGATTTTATAATAAAAAAGTATAAAATTCAATTACCTAGGGCATAACAACTCCTCAAGGTAGAATCAGTAAGCCACACCTTCATTACCCACAGCTAAAATTCTTACTAAACTATTCTCTGAAAAATTAATATAACTTGTCATATAGTATTCCATGTAGTAATTCATGTTCCAGTGTATAATAAAGGGGAGTTTCTGTTGTTCGACATCTTCATCAGTAAATGGAGTTTCCAGTGTTCTCAAGTTTGGACATTCTACTAGATATGTGTCTCAGTTACTCTTCTGTCGTTACTGGGACAAATATCCAACACCCAAAATGAAGGAAAGAAAGGTTTATTTAGTTCACAGTTACTGGAGGCTTCAGTCCATACTCAACTGGCTCCAAGGCAGACTGGCACATGGCAAAGGGCAGCAGTTCATGGCAGCAGACCAGCAACAGTGGCAACAGAGTCTGTCTCTCTGTCTCTTATATTGTATTCAGGCCATTGCTCCAGGCTAGGGAAGGTACACATACACCCAAAATTCCAGCAGTACTAAGACCCATAATCCTAGTGGATCATGAGTTAGTCTCAAACTCTAGAATTCCCCGCCCCATGATTGCATGAGACTTTGGGGGGACAACTAGACACAAACACCATAACAAAATGGGATGAAGTTTTTCATGTTTTTAAAACTGAAATTTCTATTCACAGTCCTCATAGGTAATAGCCATGCACATCACTGTAGCTTCAGCCGAGCTACCCACACTATGTTGTTATCCAAATAGTAATTTATATATATTTATATATATTTATATATATATATAGGGAAAACCTACAAGAAGTACTAGTTAAAAGTAACTTACTCAAAACATTTCAAAACTAATGAGAAAGACAAAATAATTTAAATGAACTTCACACTTTATTTGTAATTTACATTGCTTCAAAATATATTTTAGTTGGTGTCTCAGTTACTTTTCTGTCATTGCTAGGACAAATATCCAACACCCAAAGCGAAGGAAGGAAAAGTTTACTTAGCTTATACTTAGTGGAAGCTTCAGTTCATGCTCAGCTGGCTCCAAGGCACAGTGGCACATGATGGCACAGAGCAGCTGCTCACGGTGGTGGTGAAGAGTTAAGAGCAAGGGAGGAGCAGTGGCAACAATGGCCACAGAGAGTCAGTCTGGCTCCCTTGAGCTGCATTCAGTCTATCTGCCCCAGACTGGGTGTAGTGCTCACACCCACAATCCTAGCAACACACACCCATGATCCCAGTAGATCAAGAGTCAACCAGGAGGTCTGTCCTATGACTTACATGAGGCTGTTGGGGGAGAACTAGACACAAGCCATAATAGTTGGGATATTCATTTTTTCAAGAAGAAGAAGAAGAAGAAGAAGAAGAAGAAGAAGAAGAAGAAGAAGAAGAAGAAGAAGAAGAAGAAGAAGAGGAAGAAGAAGAAGAAGGAGAAGAAAGAGGAGGAGGAGGAGGAAGAGGAGGAAGAGGAGGAGGAGAAGGAGAAAGAGAAGAAGGAGAAGGAAAAGGAGGGGGAGGAGGAGGAGAAGGAGGAGAAGGAATTTTTTTTCTTCCCATCAAAGAGATTTCCTGCTGTGACGTTTTAACCTAAAATAAAATCTACTTACTGCACAAAACTGGGAGGTTGTCTTTATTCTATGTCCACTTTCAAAAAGTCTTTCCTGGTACTCCTGACCTTTCTTTATGAGTGAGTATCATAAAACTGTCAGGCTCATTAAGCTACCATAAGAGATTCTGATTAGGTTTAAGGAAGTAACCTCTTTTGATGATGCTTGCATGAAGGAATCATGCTGGACCATTGCTCATCAGAGCCACATTCTTGCTTTGTTTGGCTCATAAAATATGCAGAAGTTATACTGCACGTAATGAGCATATCTAATCCTGAAAGTGTGCTAACAAGCTTGCATAATAACAATAAGATTTCTCTGCATGCTGACAGCTTTCAGGCACTCTTTTATTTTCCAAGCAAATTGGGAAATTAGAAAATTCAATCATAACGTTTGCATGGCATAGAAGCACCTACTTTAGGGTCTTTTTTTTTTTTTTTTCCCTTTATGCACAGGGCCTATTTTAATAGTGAGAAGAGGAAAAGAAATCCTGCTATGTCACTGCTTGTGGCAGCTTGCCAACTCTCCCATCTAAAGTGATCAAAGACTGTAAACACCATGTGATAGAATGAGAGATCTTTTTTAATAGTGAGGCTTTTCTCTAGTTTCATGAAGCAGTGAAACTGCAGGCATCATAAGTGAGGTTTGAGGAAGACAGGGGTCATTTTTGTCTTTCAGGTTCTGAATGACAAGATGAAAAGGTAGTAACTTCATAAAAATTCCAATTTCCCTTCCGTGAGCACACCAGTATCGCTGAAGGATTTAACTCAGGTAATGTTGAGAATCTTTCCATGAACACTTTCTACTCATCAAGCAGCCAAGGTTTTTGTTAAGAACAAAATCTAGTCTTTTATAGGGTAAGGTAATGTGTTCATCATTGCCAAAGAGTGTATCTTTCATAAGTCTTACAGGCATACATTGTATTGAGAGTGATCTCTAAGAAGAAAAAGACAAACCATGGAAATATTACTTATGCATTTTTATATTGTATTCCTGGTAGTCACAGTGCTTTTGTTGACTATGGTTACACTATAGTAAATAAATATGCTGAAGTATGTTTTATTTTTGTTATGAAATACTTAATTGTTATTTAATGAAAATTTAATTAACTTTATGAATATTATTTAATTTTAATTTTTGTTTTATGATTTATAGTGAACCTTTGACTTACAATCAATTTATAAGAATTGGTGTGATATGTTCTCCTGGTATTAGAAACTTTAAAAAGTATGTTTCCATTTTCCATTGACTTTATTTTTTAATTTATTTCTGAAAGTCCTGGTTCATGCTTTCAAAGGTTATCACTATACTCAGTTTCCCTGAGGTTATCAATGATTTATTAATCATAGTGACATTGGAAATAAAATAATAAGATGAGAAATTTAGGTAGATCTTCAACTTACACTTAAGTGGTCCTCTGTATTACTTCTAGTTAATGAATTTGGGACCCTGCTTCATGATTTCTTGATTTATTTCAGATGACATGGGATATTTCATTTGTTCATAACTAAGACATAGAGGGTGGGGACATAGAAGGTGGGCATGGATGTAGGGTTAATAAAATTATATATAATGCATATATAATGTATATATATGCATATATATCCACAAAGATATTTTTTGAATATCACATATGTATACTAATAAAAAGAGGATGAATATATTGCTTTTGCTTTGCACTGCCACAGCAAATACACTAGATTGTAGGCCTTAAACCACAGATTACTTATTTTTTGCTACCCAGAGATTATGAAAAAGATGCAGGCAGAGGCTGTGATGGTGTGGATGCTCATCTTTGTTTAGCGACGGCCATCTTAGCCCTAGGTCTTCATAGAGAGACAGCAGATGAAAGGAGCAAATTCCATTCTGTTTTAATAAGCACAGCTCTTCCTCATAAGCACTCCATTCTCACAATCAATTTAACTCCCAAAGGATCTGTCTACAAATATTAACACTTTGGGGATTTGGCTTCAACACATAAATTTTGGCATCAGTCCATAGCACATATCAGGTCCTAGTAACACATTTCAATATTATCTTTATTAAAGGAACTATGATTAATAAATTGTGTTGTAATGAAGTCTTCCAAAATTTTAGAAGACTTCTGGAAAGCATGGTGCATTAGATTTTATTTCCTCACTCTTCATGGTTCATAATCACTACCAGAAGAACAAGCTTCTATGACTGAGTTTCCCCTTTCGCTTCCCACCCATGTATGTCCTGCGTATTACTACTGCTTTATTTTTCTCATTTTGCTGACTTCCATACTATGCCCATTACCTTTAATACCCCCACACTAGTGTTCAGTTGAACACTTTGCAATTATTTTAATTTTGTGTCTCACTTTTAGATATTGCTTAGTGTCCTCTGGCCCCACAAAATAATCAGACAATCCATCCCATTTCATAATTTGAAACCGAAAGTCAGCTTTTTAATTAGATATATTGTCTTTCTTCTCCAGACCTTTATTAGATTCACTTTATTAAAAGGATCACTTGCTCACAATTAAGACACATATCAGCTCAAGCTGAGTCCATTTCAGAACTTTATTTCTGTTGTTTGCCCCTACTGTGGTCACTCCTATTAATAGCAGGCCAGGTCTCTTCTATCCATCGCTCTCCTACAAAAACAAGACAAAAAAAAGAGAACCCCCCCCCAAGAAAAATAACAGTCAGTTTTCCCTGTTCTTGTACAATAAAGGTTATACCATATACATTTATTAATATAATTTTAATTCAATGCTAAATAAGTCATTTAATACCACAAACGCTGTATATTAGCATGACAAATTTGCTATTTTGCACTTATTATACTTATTGCTTAAGGTAATTATTTAGCTCTTCATTTCCTAAAAAATATCAATTTTACCTCTTACTGTCCTTATTTTCAGAATTCTTCTTCAACTTGATATTCCTGCATTATCTTCTCCTTCCCTAATTTATTTCTGTAGCACAATTTTATACTGACTTTTTAAAACTTTAGAAAAGCCATTTATCACTTCTCAAGCTCAGAATTTAAGTGATATGCTTATCAATCATTATCTTTCTTTATTAAATCAGCTGTAAAACTGTAAATGTAGCTATTCCTTGTTATCGATGAGCACTCAAGAATATTTTATGTAAATAAATTCCTGTCTTGAGTTTCCACACCAGCAGGCTTTCTTTCCATCCTTCATTACCTTCATTTCTAAACTCCTGGCTGAACTATGGTACAGCATTATCAGCACCAGTTTTATATATGTCTATAGACTGAAATATACTGTCTTTTATGCATATGCAAAGACAGCCATTATCCTATTCTAATGCATCCCTCTTTTCATATGCTTTGAAGTTATACCATTTTAGCTAACCCAATTAATGCAAAACTTAACTCTTTTCAGCATTATCATTTTTTGTTTCTTCTCTGTTTTCCTCCAAGCTCAAAATTTTAAAATGATAGCCCATACAAATACATAATGTCTTCCTTTGTGTTTTTTCCCCCATGTATGCTCAGCTATCATTGTTTCTTTGCAATTCTAGCAAAATTAGGAGGAATTATCTAATCTAAACTTGTTCTATCAGCATATTCTACAAATGGACTTTTCCTGCTATCTTAGTTACTTTTCTCTCGTTGCTGAGAGAAATACCTGATACTCAAAATGAGGGAAGGAAAGGTTTATTTAGCTCACAGTTACTGGAAGTTTCAGTCCATATTTGGCTGGCTCCAAAACAGCACATGGCGGAGGGCAACCTTCTATGGAGGTGGCTAAGACCAAGAGCACTGAGAGAGCTACCATCTGCTCAAGCAACTAACTTCTCTTCCTAACTTACATTGAAATGCAGATCACCTGCCCTAGGGTAGAGGCAGCACCCATTTCCACAATAATCCATTACAAATTCCAGAAGCTGCCCCATGACTGCATGAGGCTTTGGGAGGACATCTATATACAAACCATAACACCTGCACTATGGGTCATGATTCTGCCTGGATCTACAGGGTGAATATCAAGGAAATAGCAGTAGCTCAATCCCACAACAAGTGACACCTGGCCACGAGTAAGCATCATGGACTCTGTCTATGTACACGACATATGTCTTGGTTTTTACTTGTTGCTGGGACAAATACCCAGCAATCAAAATGAAGGAAGGAAAGGTTTATTTAGCTCACAGTTACTGGAGGTTTCAGTCCATATTCGGCTGGCCCAAGGCTGAGTGGAACAGGGCAGAGAGCATCCAGTTCCTGGCAGGGAAACAGCAACAATATGGTGATGGAGGCAGCCAACCAACCAGGGCAGCAGACAGCAACAGCTCTAGTCGGTCTCTCTGTCTCTCTTTATACTACATTCAGGCTTTCCGCCTCAGCCTATCCTCCATAGGCTACACCCATAATCCCAGAAGTACTCAGACCATAATCCCATCATTATTAAAATATATAATCCCAGTGGATCATGAGTCAAGTCTCGATCTATAAAAGTCCCTGCCCCATTATTGCATTAGGCCTTGGGGGGACAACTAAACATAAACCATAGCAACATACTAGAACTTTGTGCTATATCCTATCCCCAAACTGTTAGAAATGTTGGTCGTAGATTTGCCATTCCAGTATATATGTTATGTTTTGTTCTTAGTAATCCTTTACTGGCATGAAAATTTTTTCTTAGTTGAATTGTTTTGAAATATTTAATCTTGAATTAATACTTAATTACTTTTATTGAATATTGTTTAATCTTAATTTTTTTTAAGAATTATACTGTATCTTTGACTTACAATCTACTTATAAGATATGATATATTTTCTCCTAGTATTAGCAACTTTAAAATGCATATTTCCATTTTCCATTTCAGAAATATTTCTCTAAAATTCACTCATATTATATATTTCAATATTTGTGTACAATTCTTAATATGATATATAATTATTGATTTGCAATTTTAATAAATTGAATACATTTAAGTGAGAAAAAATAATTTACACCACCTACTATTTTTTCAAAATTCTCTAATCATACTACCGTTCTTACTAGTCATATTGGAATTGCCATAATATGATGCCACAGACATACTATCTTAAAATACAGATGTTAACTTTCTTATAATTCTGGAAACTAGAAGCTCATATGCAGGCAGCCATTTATTAAGCTTTTAATGAAGATGCACCTCCTGGCTTGTAGACAGTGGCCTTATTGATTTGCTCTTATGCGGTCCTTTCTTTGTGTGTGCCAGGGAGAATACAAAAGAGTTGAAGAGCTTTGGTGTATTTTCCTCTCGTTAAAGGGAATATTAACCAACTCTTCAGGCTAGGATCTAACTCCTTTGACACAATTTAAATTTACTTATCTTTATATAGGACCCATATCCAAACCACTGAATGTGAAGGACAGACTTTCAACCTGTGAATCAGGAGTTATACAGGGCACAATTGTGTCAATAGCATTATTTCACTGAAACATCTCTACTGACCATCATATTAGACTTCCATTTTGATACCCAGGTAAATTCTCTGGTTGTAGCTTTGTCTCTATGTTCATTCACCTTATTCGAGCTAGTTGATCATTCTGTCATTCTAGAATGACTTTCTCATATTATATTTATTATTTTTGTTGATGTTGTTACTGATTTGCAGTCCTGGAGAGTGAACCCAGGGACTGTGTTCTGAACCCCTTGATCTGTTCTTCTTTTATGAAAAAAATTGAGACAGGCTGTCCCTAAATTGTTAAATTGAACAAACAAGATGCAAACAAAGAAGTCTCCTGTTTCAGTCTCCCAGAGCACTAGGATTACAGGCACTTCTGTGAGCTTATATTTCACTTTTCAAATGTTTTGTTTCTTAGGATCTCACCTTTGCATCTAACATAATAGTAAATCAAATGAAGTCAAAGTCACCTGCCAATTAGCTGACTTTAGAATGCAAATTTAGCATTGTTTTATGCTTGACCTACTTAATTTCATGGAAGCGTTTGACATTGTAAACTGGAAGTTGAGAAAAGAGAGACTTAGGTAGCCTCAGTTGTTTTCATTATGATGCATAAATGCAAAAAAAGTTTACAAAATTTTATATTTCCTTTTATCTTAAAAAGAAAGTAGCTATTAAAAATTAATTATACAGATTTCCTTCAGCCACAACAGCGTCACATGACCCACATTGTCTACAAATGTAGGTGTCCCTGAGCCCTGGTGACTCAGCTTCCTTTGCCCTTTCCAGGATCTCGACAAGTTTCATTAAAATCCACCTAACAGGAATTAAGCATTCTATACATTTTATGTGTTAGAAGCTTGGGAATGGTTTAAGTGAAACAAAGAGTTTTTGGCAACATAGAGAAGTTGTTTGCTTGATTCCTGGTAAAAAGCTCTAATAACTTTCTGCTCATGAATGCCTGACTGGGAAAGAATGCTTAAAGTGATATCACGGTGCAGGTGTTACCATATATTTAAACACACACACACACACACACACACACACACACACACACACACATACTTTCTGTGAAAAAAATTTAACAACACAATAAGAAAGAACAAAATGTTTTTTTCCAGATAAAGCTCATTTATAAAAAAAAAAAAAACGAGTTGGAAAAGCATGCATAATTAAATGACTTAGTCACTGAAAATATGTAAATGTGTTACTTTTAAGCTTTCATTTCTAAAGTTTAAAAAATTAAGTTGAAAACAGAATATTCTAATATTCTCAGATCTTCTAAATAAACAGATTTAGTGTGCATAGAATCATAAGTGGAAAATAAGTGTTGTAGTTTACACAGTATGATTATACATTACTTTCCCTTTCTTAGGACCCAACACCCAGTAGCTGACACTGATAAATTTTACTCACATTTTCAGTGGGTTTAGTCCATAGTTAGTGGACAAATAGCCCCCCAAAAAAAGGCCTACAAGAAAGGCATGGAAGAGGAAGGACATTTGCTGCATCATGACCAGGACATAAAAGGAGAGAAGAGCTTAAAATAAGAATGTATCCTTCATAGTCAGACTTTATCTCCAAATATGAGACTTTTGGGGGGTATTTTATAAGAGCAGCACTCTACCTCTGGCAATCAAAAGACTCAGACCTACCTCATTATCTGAAATACATTACGTCTATTTGTTATAGTAGCCAAAGTCTTAACAGTTTCAGTATTGCTGAAGACTCTAAGTTCAAAGATTCCTCTGCGGTGTAAGGAAAACACTTAGCTGTGAGTCCCCATAAAATTTCAAAAGCAAGTTAAACAGTTCACAAATATGATGACATTGCCCATGGTCATTGTCATTCCAAAGAGGTACAAATAGAGAAAAAAGAAACCTGGCCTGCACAAGACCCAAGTCTAGTATGCCAAACATTAATCCTGTAGTTGCATGTTCAGTACACCAACCAAGTGATGGTGAGATGCAATTTCCAGGGAGTCTGAGAAGCACTGCCTCCATAGTCTTGCTGCTTATGCCCTCTTGGCCTCTCTCATGGCTGGTTCTGCACACCACCTATGGTTTTCTTCAGCAGACAATTCATATTCCTGTCATCTCCAATATCCTGTGGTACTACCTAAAACTTCAGCTTTACCCTCA
>PVJA010032569.1:0-23988 GCA_004027025.1 Myocastor coypus | reverse complement strand
TGCAGAACATTTGACTGTGTGTGTATCTGCTTCCTCTTAGTCCAAAGAGAAGAATTTTCTTTCTTTTTCTTTTTTTTCTTCTTAGCAACATCAATAGGGAGGTGGGTCATGCCCACACACTGTGCTCTATAGAACTATCGTGAGGACAATGTGCAATATGTCAACTTTTCAAAAAAGAAAGGGGAAAAGAAAAAAATAAGTAATGTTTATTGAAAGTGTTAATGTTTAATTGTTTGATCAGCTGGGCGTGGTGGCGCACGCCTGTAATCCCAGCACTCGGGAGGCTGAGGCAGGAGGATCGCTGTGAGTTCGAGACCAGCCTGGGCTACAAAAGTGAGCTCAAGGCCAGCCTGAACTGCATAGTGAGACCCTGTCTCAAAAAGATCAAAAAAAAAATTGTTTGATCAATCTTATATACCCATATCTATGAATTTAAACTGATCTGATGATGAAAATATGTAATATAACCATTGTTAAATTTAAATAATAGAAGGGACCTTACATGTGTCATTTATCATTGAGTGGATGGAAGAATGAATGACTGAACAACCATAATTTTGCAATGAAAATGTTAACAAAGAAAGTGATAAGTAGTGACAACTACTGCATACGAGCAGGTGAGGACATTTTCATGGAGGAGACTGGTGAATGGGACCTGGAAGGCAGGCGCGGGTGCAGCAGGAGGTGTCTCTGCCTCCCTTGATGAAGTGCTTTCTCTTGGTGCTCACCATCCCACCTGGTCCACTGGACGTGGCACTCAGCGCCGAAGGACCTACATGATCTTCTCGTATTATGCAGGGGTACGTTTGATGGTTGTGGCCCAGGAACACTGATCCTGGCCCCGGCCCTTTTCAGACCCACGCATCAGGGAAGCGAGGGATACAGGTTTAGTGACAGTGTCTGTCATGCTATGGGAAGTGGCTGAAAGCTTCTCTTTCTAACAGAGAGAAAGTTGGAATTGATATAATGGAGAAAAGGAGCTTAGGAAACATAAGTAGGCATTCTTGATGAAATAAAAATAGAAGCTTAAAAGACACATCATTTTTGGAAAAGGAGGGAAAAAAAAGGCTTTTTTTCTCCTACTGTAGGAAAATATGTGTGGATGAGGCGTATGTGTTAAACTATAGAATAGAATTTGCATATCACTTCAGAGTACTGAAGCCGTGACAATCGAGAGTTTGTCACTCCTGACAGACATACTTGCAATCTATACATCCATTAACATGATTATGACTTGAAGAGACAATCATATTTTTACTGAAAAGGTTTTTTTGAGGATAAAATTTATTGATATTTAATGAAGCATGAGGTTTCTAAATGAACCATGAAAGCAATAGCTAAACTAATTAACTGCACATAAAAGCTCCCAGAATACATGTGTGATGTGGGCTACGTGCTTATCAATTGTGCCTGGTTACGCTGACATCTTGAATAACATGCTCCGCACACATGCTTTGTGGAAGCAACAGTAAATCCTGCCGTAATGCATGCACTCAAGGAGGCAATAACCATTTAGATTTCCTGAAAATGTGGATGGAATATTTAAGCCAAGCCCTTCAGGGTTTATAGGTGATAATTTAGCAGGGTTAAGATATGTAATAACAATGGCTTGTTTCCAAACTCTTGATTTAAACCTCTATCTGTACTGTTTCACTGAATGATAAGTTACTCCCTGGTTCTAAAAATAGGCATCTTCTACCCCTTCCCCTCTGCCACGAAGAGAGACCAAGGATGTGACATAGCAAAGGATGAACGTGCTGTTGTGAAACATTGTTGTGTGGGCCTTTTCCCACTGCATGCGGAAACACGCCCTGTTGAGTACTCTGAGGACTTAAAGGAGTGAGCAAAAGCAGGATTGCTTGGTGCAAGTTGCACCAGTTTGGGGGGACAGATGGCTTGTTTTTTTAATGAGAAGAGCTGCCAGGCTTGAGTTCTCTCACTGGCCGTTTTGTGTTTTAGCCAGTGTCTCCCGGCCAGCGAGTGCGTTAGCCGTTGGTGTTCCCTCCCCGGCATGTTAACACAGAGTCTCGCCCTCCACAAGGGGTGATGATCCTGTGTGTGCTGCTCTGAATATGACGCGCACACAGTAACAAAGGAACCGGACGAATCGTTAAGACCTGGAGGAACAGTATATACTCAGGGTAGAGGGGCGGAAATTGTAATAAACACTTGCGTCATGCTTCTTAAACTTGAATATACATCAGAAGCCCCCATGGGGCCTATGAAGGTGCCACAAGTGGACCCCACTTCTGGAGTTCATGAGTAGGTACATCTGGGGATTACACTTCCCACAGTTCCCCTGGAGATGTTGATAATCCAGGCACTATGCTTTGCAAATCACTGCACAAGAGTACGCAGCTAGCGTGGAGGTGGGCATTTCTTGGGCATACCTTTTGGAGAAGCCATGTGCCAGTAAGGATGTGGTTGTGGCAGGTACTTCCTAGACTCCTAGCCTGTCTAGTTTTGCTCAAAAGGGGTTTCTTTTACTTTTGTACAACATACAGTGCCTAATCAGATAATGGCGTAAAACTCACTCATACACGGATGTAATGACTCTTGACCATAGAAAGGGGGTACTCTGAACAAGAAGGTGTGATTTTTTAATGGGGTGAAATCAAAGTGATGATGCTTCAGAGAATATATTTAAGGTACTTACCAGCAGGGAGAAGGATAGAAATTCAGGTCCTGACTTGCCACTGAAGCCAAATATTCCACCTGTGCATGCAGGAACTGTGCTCCGCTCTCCTCCCGAGTGAGCTCACCTTGCTTTCCTACTGCGTTTCCATTGCTAGCAGCTACTGTACCTGCTATGCGGTAGACACCTTCGCCTTGTAAGTGTACTGAATCAAAACTCACTAAAGTGTGTGAGTTTTGTGTCTCTCTGCTCTTGCTCTTTAAGGAAAAGGTAAAGTTAACTGAAAGAAGTCTCACAGTAGCAGGGTTACACATGTTTTTGAGGTTTAATATTCTAGTTAATAAGAGACCCTTGAAGTGAAAGGAGTGGAGAAATTTGTATTGGAAATGGCTAAGAGACGATCAGAGGGCGAGGAGATCATAAGACGGAAGGAAAGACCTTTCTGTCCAAAATTTCGGGAGTGTTTGTTTTAGCATATGGGAGCATGGGCGGGAGAAGGAAAGCTTCGGGACGGTTTAGTGGTCTAAGTTTCCAGTCAAGAGAAATGTTGCAAGAGACAGACAGGAAGAGGAAAAAGGAAAGGGAAGAGGGAGGGAGAGGGAGAGGGAGAAGACACAAGCAGCGGCGTTCCTCATGTGTTGCTGGAGTTCTCTGAGTGTTCTGCTTCATGTGAAACTGAAACTGGAGTGAGGGGTTCTGGGATTTATTTGGGTTATGGATGATTAAGCCTGTTAATAGATCCAAATAACATATAGTCTTAATGTGAACAACGGACCTTTCACATTAACATCATCCAGCCACTCGTTAAGAGATGAGAACCATCAATCCCCACCTTACGCCAGAGGCAGAATCCAGAGGGAGACCCCAACGTCTAGGTTTTCAGACGCTCTGGAGCCCACTAAGGTTGGAGAACAAAGGGATGAGAAATTTCTTTATTCACGGTTCCTCCACCTAAAGGAGTGGTAGGGGTTGTACCCCATCGTTGGGGACATCTGAAATTCAGGATGCCTCTTGGTTAAGGTTGCTGGTGGTGACTAATGTCTTAGGTGTGAGGTTGAGATTTTTCCTAAGTGTTTCATTATTTATAAAGCCCATCTTTTGAGCTCAGCAGAGAAAACTAATGGTTGAATATTGACAAAGAAAAAGTAGTTTATGAAGTGGTTACACTAACAACTGCATAGGAATCATTGCCCTGTTGGTTACAAACCTGGGAGAGTGACATAGTTGCCATCTGCGTGGGTTAAGAGGTCTCAGTGGGTCCAGGGGTGGTCCCTGTCTGACGCACAGCTGCCCAAGTTCGCTTATTCTCCCGCTTTTCCCTTGCTTTTTAATCTGTGACAGTCAGTAACATGCAGCCTTTTTTGTCTTAATTGCTTTTTTTAAATAGTATTTATTTCTCCCCTGAGTTTAAAAAATAATGTTTACGTGTTTATTGCAGGAAAACTTTGGAATGTTGAACAAAACAGTAAAATGAAATCATCTTCATGGATAGGGGAATATCAGTTATTAACGTTTTAGAAACGATCTTCAGGGATCTTGTGAGTTTTCTCTAAAGTTTTGTGTTCTCCTTCTCCCCACTGAGTACTGGCAAATTTGTTTTTTTATATACAGCAGAAATGTTCTTACATGGGGAAACACAGCAGTCCTTCACTTAATGCAGAGGTTACATTCCAGAACCCTGCAATAAGTGAAAATCAGCAAAGTAGTGATATAACATTTATTTTAGTGTTTATATATGCTTTAAGGCTTTATAAACCCTTATGAGCCGTTCTTACACTTTTAAGCACACTTCTAATGTTCTTAACCATTTTCTGAACTTAAAATCTACATAATTTTAACAACCTATGTATCCTGTACATTACAGTATGCATTCATCCACTAAAGAAATGCATACTGTAAATAGTATTTTATTTTAATTTACTATTCTTTTGGTGTCTTAGAATTAACATTTAAAATATATTTTCATTTATCAGTTTTTTAGGCTAAAATCAAAACTGTCAATGCTGCTCATAAATATGTATACAGTACTGCAAAATCCTGTGATATAGCAAAAAATCCTTGATAAATAATTTAGATTAATATTTTTTGAAAACCTGTGAAACAGTGAGTCTGTGGAAATCAGTCCACAAAGTAGTGAGAGACTACTGTACATTATAATTCATCAAATTTACTTTTTAAAAAATTATAACTATTATCCCAGATATCTTTGACAATAATGGCATAAATCCCCGATGTTTACCTGAGATAGAATGGGTCAAATGAAGATTTAAAATACTTTGCTAAGAAATAAACTTCTCAAAAAGTTTATTTCATAAATTGCATTCTCTATTTTTGTCTCATCTACTGGGTTCTTCTCTTATGAACAGTTTATATCCTTTGTCTCTTTCTGCATAGGAATGTTTGTCCTTACTGTGAATTTTTTTTTTTTTTTTTTGTCTTTCTGAGACAAGGTCTCACTATGCAGTTCAGGCTGGCCTTGGGCTCACTTTTGTAGCCCAGGCTGGTCTTGAACTCACACCGATCCTCCTGCCTCAGCCTCCCAAGTGCTGGGATTACAGGTGTGCGCCACCACACCTGGCTTCTTATTGTGGATTTTATAAAGCCTGTTTATTGATTAAATAGTTAATCCTCATATATAGAATTCTGGTTCACTTCTTAGTCTTTTTTTGTTGTTTTACTTTGTTCTTGGTAATTATATTTGTAGTCAGAGCTGCCTATTTTACCTCTTGCGTGCTAAATGACTCAATTTTATTTTCTTGTAGGCTTTTCTACCTTAGTTTTCATAGTGAGCTCTTTATTTCTCTGGCATGTATTGTACTATACTATTACTGACTGCGTTCTCCTGCCATAACTGCAAGAATAGCGTCCACGCCATGTACGCTTGGAAGTGGGCCTTTGTCACGTTCCTGTCGGAGTGGAGCCCGTTTCTCCACCACTGTAAAGTTGAATAGGTGTTGGGATGGCTTTGGCCTGTAACACATGGCAGAAAACCCCCTTTTGGCCTCTTGGCAGCTGGCTACCATGCTATGCATGGAGGTTCCTGCTGAATGTCCCACTGACAGCCAGTATCAGTGGTGGGCATGGGAGTGGGCCACCTCATGTGTCCACCCCGTCCACCCTGGGGTAGCTGGCTGCTGACTGCAATACATGAGACCTCCAGGGAGATGATGCCTGCTGGACTCAGTCTACCCCAGGACCACGGAAGAGGACATGTGACTGTTTTAAGTGTCTGGCTGTGGAGTGGTTTATCACGTAGTGTTCATCAGAACCTATGTAATATAAAAAAGCATTTAGCTTTGATCTCTCTCCCCAACTATAATAAACATCTGTTCCATTACTACATATTACACTCCTTTCTCTGGCTCATTTATGTCATCTTGTCATATATATATATATATATATATATATATATATATATATACTGTTTCTGTTTCATTTAATTGGTCTTCATTCTGTGTTCCACAGTGTTTATTTTATAGTTTTATAATACATCTATTTTCCTTCTGAAGGCTCGTTTGACTTGTGGCAGGACTGTACTCTTGCAAGTAAACTTGAGAACCCCATCGCCAATGTTGTGAATAAGGAAACGCCCAGTCAAGACTTTGTGTCCAGTCAGGGGTTCTGTTGAGTGGTGCTTTGGAGAGGACACTGGTGATGCCTGGACAGAGTTTAGTTCTGCTTGTCACATGTAGGGGTGCTGCTGGGTAGAAACTAGCGATGGTTACTTCCTAAAATACACAGAGTACCACCTGGCCACAGAGAATTGTGAGGCATGAAGTATCAATATTGCAGAAGCAGAGAAAACACACTAAGCTTAGGAAATAGTCTATAATAATAGACACACTTCCTGTGTTAATTTTCTTTTTCAAGATCATGTCTATATTTAAACTTGCATCTTTAGGGAAAAGGTAAATTTATGTTTTCATATTAAATACTGTATGTAGAATTTTTAAATTAATTTCCATTTTGAAACTCAAAAATGGATAGTAAATGAGTTCTGTTGGTTTTGTCTTATTTATTTTTTATTACCATATTCAGCTTTCTAGTAATATTTACCATATTGAATTTAATAGAATTTCTGAGAATTAACTTTGTGAAAAGAGTAAACTTGATGTTTATTTAGAAACTGTTTAAACTGTAAGGTAAAGAGATTATTTAACCCTTTTGTCATTTTAGTAATAATAAGTGTGAGATCCTGAAAAGTTAATTTAACCTCCTAGCCTAGAATGGAAAGAAAACAAGTATAGTCTTTGGATAATGGTAAAAGTTACTATAATTTACGAAACAATATAAAACTTGATACTATTTAAAGCCTTTGGCATGTTTTAGAGTTGGAAACGACTTTAGAGATTTTCTTTTCCTTTGCCCCCTTCCACATTATCTGCAAAAATCCTAGCAGTCCCACTTTAAATTCTTCCAGGGAGAAGATCTTGATTCTGCAAAAAGTGTTCCCAGCCACTTCTGATTTCTAGAAGGTTCGCTCTGGTCTGCTTAGGTTGAGCTCTGCTCTGCTTTCTTAAAGCACACATGTCCTTTATGGTTGAGTGGCGTGAGAGGAAGCAGTTTTCACCAGCCACCAAAGTGACAGCTAATGCAAGTTTGAATGACATTGGGAAAAAATTGTGTTTTTGCTGGTTAACTAGGTGAGCAATAAGATGGAGAGGGTTTGAGTTTTTTTTTTTTTTTTTTAATCCAAGCCTTTGTAAACTGGGTTTCCCATATTGTTTAATAACACTGTACTTAAGTCATTTTGGTATTTTCTAGTTCTTACATTGTGAGGCTTGTGGATAAAAGTTTGGCTGGGCAGGGCTGGTGATCTTAACCTCAGATGCCCCTCTTTCAGTCACCTTCCATTCGTTGTCCCCCTGAGGCCTTCAACCAGGGCTGCCTCCTGCTGTGGAGAGGGTATGGGCTGATTTAACCAGGAACAGCTGCTCCTAATGCTGCATTGCCAGGCAAGGTCCCTGTGCTGCGGGGGTTCCTTCTAAACTCATCAGCATTATGAGGGATCCTTTCATTATCTCAGACTCCTGAAGGCAGAATTTTTCTTTAGAACAAAGGCAAAAAAAGGCCACAATGCAAAGGAATCCCCTCAGTCCATAACTGCTAATGGGCAGACAATTGCCCTGTAATTCTTATTATGCCAAGGACTCATAGCCTTATAGCCTTACTCACTGCTTATAAATCTTTCAGAAATTATGCTGTCAAGCTCGATATGCTTACTTGAGACCTTTTCTCTCATTTCTCAGTAAGGTGCTGATAGTTCCTCAGCAGCCTGTGCAGTGGTTCCTCAGCACATCTACATTTAGCAGATAAATAAGCAGGCAGCAGTTGTACTAAAACCTAAGGTTTAAAGACACACGAGCAGACTCAAATCAAGCCTCTTGTAGACAGCGTTGGAAGTCACAGTCTTGCTTGTTCTGATTTTTTTTTTTTTTCTTTTCGGTGGTACTGGGGACAGAACTCAGGACCTTGCTCTTGCCAGGCAAACATTTATTCTACGGAACTGTCTTCCTGGCCCTAAAAATTCATATGTTTTTACCTGATTGTCCAGGCTTGAAGATAGAAAGAAGGAAGAGAGAAGTCACGTTGGGGGTGTGTCCCGATTTCGTTTGTGGACTGCCGTGGGCTTGGTCTTTGGGCACAGCTGTCCATGCTGGTGTCCGGTCTTCTCCTCTTGTGCTCTCTCTCCTTCCAGTTCTCCATCTCTTCATGAGCACTCCTCTCTGGAACCCATTGCTCAGAACAAGGACGATACCACTGGTCATCTCTACTGCTTCGATGGGGAAAGACAATTTAATGGGCTGAGATGCATTTGCACTGGTAGGCCTCATTTCTACCTAGCAGCCCATAAAGGCAGTAGGACTTTGTAGAAATTGGGTTTAGTTGGGTGCCCAGGTACTTAACTTTTATGCGTATACTGGTTCTGCTAGTAACCAGTCATGTGATGACGGCGTGGGGCGGGGAGTGTCCTTGCATCTCTCTCCTTGCGTTGTATTGTCTGTAAAGTTAGGAGGTGGACCCAGGCCTTCCAATGTCTTCTTGGCTACAAATCTATGAAGAGTCAGAGCATGACAGGAGAAACGATGCTCCCTTTTCCTCTGAGAAAAGACACAGAAATTGCTTTATCATCCGGCCTAACTTAAAACTTATCTTTTAAATGATCAAAGATGAGATTTTCATACGTGATTGGCAAGTGGGAAGGCTTAACTTCTCTCGATCACTGATCGGGCTTGAGCCCGGCTAGTGCCACCAAGTTCAGCAGAGCTTTTCGCCAGATGGGCAGAAGTGACGTGGCCAAAGCCCAGCCACGTAGCCACGAAGCAAACTTGGCGCTGCTGATGGTCCTGGCCTAGCCTCATTCTCTGTGCTGTCACACAGTGGACTCCTTCCATCCTGACATCCAGTGCCTGTCTTCGTGTGTGTGTGTGTGTGTGTGTGTGTGTGTGTGTGTGTGTTACTGGGGATTGAACTCAGGGCCTTTGCACTGAGGCACATTCCTAGCTTGCTTATTTATTTATTTATTTATTTACTGCTATTACTATTTTAATTTTGAGAGATAAGGCCTTGCTGAGTCGCAAAGCTGTATTGCTCTTTATACTTCCATTGGGTTCTGAAAGAAGGGGACAGTTGGCAGCCTGGGGACAGCTAGTGGTTGTTTCCTTTCAGGTTAGTGCAGTTTTGCAAGATGAAAGTTTGGACTACTGAGGCAGAATTTTAGAAAAGGCCCCCCTGGGGCTGTGTGTAGAGTGGCCTTAGGGTAGGTGAGTTCTGGGAGAATGGGGCAACTCTAAGAGCCAAAGGTGGTAGCACATGCCTGTAAACTCAGCACTCGGGGAGGATAAGGCAAATGGATGGCTTGGGCTCACCCTGGGCAATTTAGTGACTCAGCAAGACCGTGTCTCTAGATGAGTGGCTGTGTGCACAAATAGGGAGACAGGCTGGGGCTGAGCTCTGCCGTGCAAAGGCCTCGAGTTCAGTCTGCAGTATTGAAAAAGCAGAAAGGGCCCGGCGGTGTGGGAAGTTGACCTCTTCCGGAACCTTCTATTTTTGTATTGTACCCATATATTGCATTACCGTCTTCGTCCTCCCGTCACGTTCTTACATCCCAGTATCGTGAAGAATATGCACTCAAGACTGTTGAATAGTAAATTAGTAAATCTCTTACAGTAAGATTTATGAGTCTTTCGTGGCTTTTCCCTAAGTATCACTGTCATCACCACCAGTATCATCTCCTCCTCCTCCTCCTCCTCCTCTCAGCATGCCAGCCGCTTTTTCATCTGATTTTATCCGGTATCATTGTGTGCTCTGATTTGATTCTCTTGACCTTTTTCATGAACAAATGAATAGAAGGTCGCACACCAAAACTCGTGAATGGAAGGAATCTAGTAGACACCGAATCACTGCTCCAGACGCTGGGCGAGTGTCATTGCTTACCTCCGTGTGTCTCACGACACCAATGGTAACTACGGAGGTGGCTCCTGACCGTTGCTCCTGTGTGGGAGCCAAGAGGTCCGAGGCTGCGGATACTCCTTCCATTAGGGGAAAATATTGGAATTCCAATCCCATGCCTTCTCCATGGAGGCCTGTTTGCTTGGCTACTTGGAGCTTGGTCTTTCAGGGACATGAGCTCATGAGCCCCTGTGGGTAGCTTTCCAGTTGGGCTACTAGCTCTCCGCAAGTTCCTGCTTTCTGAACCTCGTGTTTCTTCCCCTGTGCGATCAGGTGGTGGTCTTCAGGGAGGTTGTGTGAACAACTAGACAGGGCTACCAGAGTGTTGAGCTGAGTCTCCTCCCCTGGTACCAAAGGAGCTTTTCATCAACATCAGTTTTCACTTTATTTTTTAATGTGTAAATGAATCATTGTTATAATTTTTTAGTAGCAGATGTAATGGTTTAACTTCTTCATCAGGGAATATGATCATGTTGTCACATGTCCCTTGCTAGGTAACCTTTATCTCCTTTGAATACCCAGGAAAGGAGAGGATGAGGCTTTTGTGCTCCTGTTTCCATGGAGGGCTTCGTGGAAAAGGTGACATGTTAGACAGTTTGGAAAGCGCTGTGGGGCTCGGGAGTGGCTGTGTGGTCGCTGGGGCATGGAGTGTACCTGGTGAGCAGCCAGCACAGAGAAGGAGTGAGGAGCGGCCAGCTCTCCTAGCGTGCCTCCCCGCCCCTGCTTATAAGTAAACTATTTTGTTTTAAAATTTTATCCCTAGTTCAAGTAAAATCCTATTCTCCTTTTCCTACCTTCTATGTACCTGTGGAAAGAGGTGCTGTTTGTGCTAAGAATGAGCTCCAGCTGTAGTGTGGGCATTACCTGTCAGAGATGGTAGAGAATGTCTGCCCTCTACAGGACTTTCCTGTCTGGGACAGGAAAGGTGAGGGGTGGGGACTGAAGGCAGATCAGGGATGGTCTGTAACCTCCAGGACCTGCCATTAAGTGGGGGAAGTGATACATGCAAGGACTACCGGTAACTGTGACGAACAGCACCAAAAAGGCACAGATAATACTACCTGTGAGTTTGGAGGAGGGAGGGATAAGGCATTTTGGACCTGGCATCAGAGGCAAGAATCTTAGAGGTTCGAGGTTCCAGGAGGAGGTGACAATTGATTGAGCTGATCTTCGTGAGCTGGAGTGTAGAGGGTGTGTGGACTGAGGTCAGGAATTGTGGCTACGGAGATGGTGGACCTGGGAAGGGACTGGTGGTAGAATCCAACCTGTGAGTGCCGCAGGGAAACGGGTGCTGCCAGGCCTCTGGGAGAATCAGTGACAATTAGCAGGAGTTTTCCTGAAGCTATTTTAGCTACAGTAAGAGAAAGGGGGGAGGGCTTAGGAGCTCAAGCATTCCCAGCCTTCAAGTTAAAAGTTAACTCCTTTGTGTAGTTAACGACTAACTTCTTTCTATGCAAAAGAAAAAGGGAGAGGGTCAAAACTTAAGGCGGTGGTAACCGTCCCACTTTAAAAATAAACAAAAAAACAAAACAAAAACCCAACCCTGGTTTAAAAACCAATCCTGTTTGCTTACGTGGGCCCTTATTTTCAGGGTAATACCGAACAATGTAACTATTATAGAGCTTCTTGCAAACTTAAACAGACTGTCCATGTACCTTTCTAAATTCCCTGGCTGTCTTCTGCAGGGTTTGCAGAGAGTTAGCTATTTTCGAACACATTCCTAGTTTAGCCATTAGAAAATTATGGGTTTTATTTGTATAAACTCAGCAGCTAAAATAGAGCTTCCAGAAAGGTGGGTGAGCTCATCGGTGGTGTCTGCGCTGACCCAGGCAAGTTAATGACCTACCCAGTATTGTCCTCCTGGCCAGCACTGGCTGACTTCACCAGCAGGTCCTCCTGAAGGGAGACTTTGTTCCTTAGGCTGCATTTGTTAGAGGCTGTCCTCTCCCTGTGCACCAGCTGTTGCTCTGTGTCTTAGAAAGTCCCTGTAAGTTCCTGTTGCCTGTTGCCTGTGCTTTGTGAAACCACAGAGCAAGTAGCCCTGGAAATGCATACAAAATACTCCGCACAGCTGAGGCCCCCAGGGAAGAGCAAGACATAAACACCTGTAGACCCACACGTGTACCCAAGCAGAACTGCATATGGAAGCTCCGTCACCTCAGGGCTTCCAGCTTCCCACATTTTAAAGTTTTTGGGCCACGCGGCCTGGGACTGTGAATCAGTTCAAGCACGAAGTGCTTTTGCTCATGATTCTGACCATATTCCATAAGGAATAATGGTAATGTGTAGAATGAAGGGGAATCGAATGAGGAATTTGTTTTGCTATTAAAAATTGAAATACAGCATGAGGTTGGACATTCAGAATTTCTTAGGTGCGTACCTGTGCACAATGCATATTTTTGCGTAGCAGTGATGGGCCAGAGGAGAGTCCTTGTAATGAGCTTAAAATTTTGAACAAGAGATACTAGGGCAGGGTGTCTGGAGAATAAGAGACAAGTGATGAGATGCTTTTAATTTGGTATGAGAGTCAACACATTTGACTTTGAAGATGCTATCAGGCAGATGCATCAAGAAAGAAAAGCAATATGATTTTAGAAAGAAATGGAATGCTATTTGGAACAAGTACCAAGTAAAATCCTTGGCATCGATGTATCGAAACATCCCGTAGTGTTCTGTGAATCGGTAGGGCTAATACGTGATAAAAGAGTCTCAATGTATTGGTTCTGACCAAACTAAATAGGTAGCTCAAACATTATCTTTCTCTTTTGCTGCGCTTATGGAAAGGATAGTTTAATCTTTATTATGAGGCTAATTAGAGACAGAAGAAATTCCCTGTCTAAGAAAGAGAATAGGTGCTGGAGGTGAGCAGAAGCGTTCTGCAGGGTTCTGGCCTTACTGCAGAAAACCTCACTGTGGAATGTGGATTGTACCTATAGGTGTGAGGTAGAAATTCATTTGCCCAATTCAGGTGACTTTGACAAGACTTTTGTTCTTTTCAGTCTTATGTATTGGTGAGTGCATTCTTGGGAAGATTGCTGTTGGGTAGCGTTGCATGTCAGAGATGAGGGAAGTTTAGTTATTAACCCCAAACAGAGGGTAAAGAGGGGCAGTAGACAGCCGGTGGAATGAGGAAAGGGCCCGGCTGAAACATGTCCAAAAGGTATTTTTGTTGTTTATACTTGTTAATTATTAATATTAATTATTGATGAAAAACGGTTTTGAGTCACATGCCACACATTGTTTGGGAACAAATTACCACATTTCTTATCTTGAACCATAGTAGATATTAAATTCTCAAAGAATCCATATTTATTAATTTAGCAAATTTCTCTTCTTTCAACACTTGAAGACAAAAATCGGTGAATTACTAGAACTTGAAGAGTTTGTTTTATGGAAGTGCACTTTTCCCTAAACTTTTGGGAAAGTTTTTGTTTTTGTTTTGTTACATGTTTTGAGACAAGGTCTAATTGGGATGGTGGATGGTTCAGCCCAGCCTTGGACTCACTATGTAGCCCAGGCTAGCCTCAAACTCCCAGAGATCCTCCTGCCTCATTGTGGCTTTTGGGACTCCTGATGCTAAATAAATGTGCTAAGAAATGAATTTCACTAAGTTAGGCTAATAATTAAAAAGTATCTTCAGGACAAAGTACCTGTTTCTTATGAGATATGGAGATAATATGGAAGGTTTAAAAGTGAAAGTTGCTAAGTTAGTTATGAGTCCTGTGCCACGCCACGGTTGTGTACAGCTTTTCAGGTATGCACTCTGTGAGCATTTTAGTTTCTTGGAAGGAGAGTTTTTAAAAGTTTCCATATTTTGGGCTGGGTGCTGTGGTGTGTACCTGTAATCCCAGCATTCTGGGAGGCGAAGCAGAAGGATTATGAATTCCAGCCCTCTTTGAGAAATTCAGCAAGATCTCATCTCTGAGTGAATTAAAAACAACAAGAATCTAGCCCAGATGAAAATATGTACTATAACCATTGTTAAATTTAAACAATAAAAATATTTAAAAAAAAAAAAAGAATGTAGCCCAGTGCAAAGAAAATCCTCGGTTTGATCCCCAGTGCTGGAAAAAAAAGTGGTGTATTTTATAATTTATCATATATATTAGATAAAGTATGTTCAGTCTATTTTGTTTAAAATCTAATGAGCATGTTTTTATAAAATGAGTTGAATATTGCTCAGGGAGTTAGAACTGAACTGGTTTTTCCTGCACAGATTGGGAGGCTGAGATTAAGATTGGAAGTCTCTGACATGTTGGAAATGAATAGGACTTGGAAACTGTTCTGAAAATCAGGCTGTTTTATAAGTAATATGCGCGGGGCGGGGGGGGGGCGGCTGGTGGGATAGTTTAGCAGTCTGAAGCACCTGCTTGGGCAAGTGCAGGAACTGCTGTTTGATCCCTGGCATCACATGCTGTGCCAGCCTTGCCCCCACAGTGGGCTGGGCTGGGGAGACACACACACACACACACACAGACACACAGACACACAGAGTATTACGAGCTTTTGGAATGTTAGATTTTTTTTTTCCAGTATCAGAAATTGAACTGAGGACCCATTGCTTGCCAGGCAAGTGCTTATTCTATTGATTTCTCTCCCTGGGCCCCTAAAAGTTTTAATATTTCTTTTTTTTGAATGTTAGATTAATTTTACCTCCTTTCTTAAAAGTGTGTGCCAGATTTCTTATGGATCTTACTCATTTTTATGTTGTACGGTGTCTTTCTGTAAGTAGGCACTACTATCTAGTATACAAAGTCTTTAAGTCACACTCTGGCAGTCCTAGAGTGTTGGCTTATAGAAAATAGCATACACAGTGGGCCCGCCCCTGGGATTCGATTTTCATTTGCTGGGGTGGCCTCCTGTAACCTGTATTGGTGTATTTTCCCAGCAGGCTTAAGAACCTTACCTGAGGTAGGAGTAGCAGGCTGATCCTAGATCAGTCTGTTCTCTGTCATCTGAAAGACTTGCCCTCTGACCTCATCTGTAGCTGGGTGTTTGATCTGTGAGCAGCTAGTTCTCTGCCTTTCAGAGCCCAAGTCTTAAGATCGCAGGTAAGGTAAGATCCATCTTACCTTTATGCAGGTTATGGTCCAGTAAACTTTGCTTTCTTTGGGCTCTCTTCATTTTGAGAAGAAAAACTCTGCAATTACAAAAAATGAAAAAAAAAAAGTACTGTCCTTTTCATGGAAGCTGCAAGGTCTGGGTTTCTTCAGAGAGGATTCCTGGTGAAGATCATTAGGAAGAACAAATAAATGAACAACACGTTCTTGCTTAAATATTGCCCAGAACAATCTAAAGAAACTCAATATAGGTAAGTTTTCTTATGTTCTCATTGAGAGTTATGTTTAGCAGAAGCAAACAGGAGGATTCGAATGGTAGAAGAGGAAAGGCTTTTTTATAAATGGTTTGTTCCAACCATTTATACAATTACCTGGTTTCTCGACCCTACTCAGAGTTGATTTTTCCTCTCTTTTTCCATCTAGGGACCTTTGAATTATTTTTATTCATAAGTGAAAAATGTATTACAGCTTTATTTCCTTTTATTAATAGTTCCTTCTTGCCCTTAACCACATCTCTGACTTTTTGGCACGTGGAGTCCAATGAGCTCATGCTTAATCATGTATAAACAACCATCTAATTATATGGTTTTGAATTTTCATTTGACCGACTAAACAGAAATGACACTGAAAAGAGAAACCTGACAAGTGCCCTGCCTTCGGGTACCTGGCCTTTTTCTCCCTCACTCTATCTTCACACATTTAGTAAAAATGCACGTTCATAACTTATCAAAAAAATCAGCTTGCACTTGCCTGCTTTCTGAGGTGAAATTGTTCTTTTCAAGGCTACGTGTCAAAAAACAAGTCAGCCGGGCTGAATTATACTTACTCTCTTCACATTGCTTTCAGGCTCTATTCTTTCCTCCTTGGGATTGAGGTGTTACAGGCGTTCCCCATGTAGCTGGTGTCATATGACAGAACAACATTCAGAGAACAAGGTTTCTCAATCTTTGTCCCCTTTGCCTTCTGGCCGGAGGAACAATAACAACTATCTCAGTCTCCCTTCCTCCACACCCTCCTTTAAGCCCCTCTGACACATTTTTGAAAGAAGATGGTGGGAACTTTTTTTTTTCAAACAAAGGTGCTCACTGTGTTTAAACTGGAAAGAAGAAGTTACCCCATTCCCTTTTCTTTCTCACTGGCTAGATTCTGGAATTCTCAATGGAATGTTTTCTGGACATTCAGATATTTTCACAATGGACAATTGATTGTGCTTGACAGAAGGTACAAGAATAAAAGCTACCACAGAACAACAAATACTGGATGATTTGACCTGCGTGCCGAATCTGACACAGGGGAACTCACAGGAACAGTGTGATGGTGGTGGGTTGCCAGGAGTCAGGGAGCTGAGGAAATGGAGGAGATGTTGCCAGAGAGTACAAGGTTTCCTTTAGGCAAGATGAATATTACAAGAGCTGTGTACAGCACAGCGGCTGGAGGTGACAATTACTGTATTGTAGACTTGAAAAGAAGTTTTTTTTTTTTTTTTTTTTTTTTTTTTTTCTGGTTCTGGGGATGAGATTTAGAGCCTTTGCACTGAGCTACACCTGCAGCTTTTCAAAATTTTTTTTTTGGGGGGGGCAGTCTTTTTCAACGGTTAAAGTATCTGCTCTTGAGCTTGCAGCCCTCCTGCCTCAGCCTCCCAGAGTGCTGCATTACAGACAGACATGTGCTACCACACCTGGCTACAGACTTAAAACCATATTTTGAGGATGTATGTTCTAACCATGTGTGTTCACATGGGAAGGCACACAAGCAACCAGAAGTAACTGTTAGGTGAAAGATGTATTAACTAGCCTACTTGTAATCATAGTACATACATAAAAGAAATTTATACACCTTACCTTTAAATTGCATGCCTTAAATGTAGACCTACTCTGTTTGCCCGTTGTAATCCAATACAATTGGGGGAGGGAGAAGAAAAGATGCTTTGTATTTTATTATTATTTTGTAGATATTGCACAAGATGAGTATTTCAGAGAATATGTTAGGCTCCAACTATAGGAACTAGGAGAAGGAAGCAATTTCTGTCCTTAGTAATACTCCAGTTTTAAAACAGTTTGATTTCTCAAAATTTTTCTGAAACATTAAACTCTTAAAGATGGTTTAGGAAAGAGACTCAGCTATGAGAATTTAGAGTTTGACCTTATTGAAATTGATGTTTAACAGTCTTCCTTATTGAAAATACTTGGGCAGTAGCCTTCTAGCTTTTTGTACATGCTGTCAGGAGGTAATTGGGGTTTATTGTAGTATTTTATTCCCAAACTATGGGTTTCTTTGAAGGTTCATGTTTCTCTCCTGGTACAAGAAGATCAAAGGGAGATGATGAGCCAGTAGTTGCTATTTTTATTTTGTTACAGAACCCTGGAATGCTTATGATAGAGGGGAACAAACCTTGACAGTTAAAACCGGCTCACCTGGGCCAGTGAGCTGAGTATTCCACCATTAAATTGGAGAGGCCACCGAGGCCTCTACCTAACTGACCCTTTGGGAATTGGAGAAGAATTTTATTTCTCTCATTTACTTTGAAAACTACAGGGTTTTAAATTGCTTGCGATGCGTTCTTTCTTCCCATCCAAGAATCAAGAGTATTATTCTGGAAAGAAGCTTTCATTCTTGTATTGAAAAACTTCAGCTGGGCCTTCAGCCTTGCATTTAACCCTTTCAACAAGCCATCTTTCTTGTCACAGAGACACTATACCTGATATCCTGAACTTGGTGAAAAAGTTTATTGTGGCTCAGTTTTGGGGGCACCCAGGGTATACTCAGCAAGTTCTGAGTGGAAACATTATGGCAGAAGGGCATGTTGGAGCAAAGTCATAGTTCGTGATGGCTGGAACCATATATAGGGCCCAAGGCAAGCCTCAGGGACCCACCCAGAACACCCATAAGTGTACTTCACCATTTCCCCAAGTGGATCCCCAACTGGTCGGATTGTCACTTGCACTAACCACCTGTCTCATTAGCATTCAGCTTTTCATGTACATTTTCAGCTTTAGCATTCAAATTCAGAGAGGTAACTAAGGCTTCCTGTATTTAAGGTAGTATTATTTCAGGTAGAATATAACCTTAGCTCATAATTTAAACATTTTTAAAATACCAACATTAGTATGTATAGGATTTAGTTTGTGGTTTAGTGAGAAAGGATCTGGATTGAAAGTTTGGTCTTCCCTATTGCTTGATCTAACTTCAGATATTCTTAAGAGTTGCTGCTGGTACAGTGTCAGAATTAAAATCTACAGGACCCAGAGATAACAGTCATAGCCACTTCAGCAATAAGACGTGTTCCAGTCATGTGTGCAGAGATGCTTAGATTTCTGTAGTTCTTTTTAAAAAATTTTTAAAAAAATAGCACTAAGTAAAGGAACAGAAGAAACTGTAATTATGTAGGCCCCAACCAGATTGCTTGTGCATTGAGATTTACGATGTTGCAATTTTGTTTTTATATTTTGGCAGTTTGATTAAAATTAAATCATTTTATGCAATGACAAGTTGCTTCAGCCAAAAGATAGATATTTCAGGCGTTATATCTCTGCAGTGTTAACTGAATCTGTAGTGGATACAACTTATTCTATCAGCTAATACCTACACGAAATAGTTGTTTGAATTATTTAAATCAAAACACATCACTCTCCAAGACCATCTTGCTGATCAGTAGGGAATTTAATATCAATCCTTTTGGGGTGACACCTTCATCACTTGCCAGATGCAACATTATTCCAGGGTCTTTGTCCATTCGATTTGACTTTTTTTTTTTTTTTTTTTTTTTTTTTTGGTGGTACCAGGGATCAAACTCAGGACCTTGTATTTGCCAGACAAGCACTTATCCCACTGAGCTACTTCCCCAGTCCCAAGGTTCTTTGTCTAATCAGAGCATTCCAGTAGTTTCTCTGGTCTTCTCCCACTCAGCTGCTGCTGAGGAGCCTATTGATTACCCTAAAAGGCCTCTGGAGGCTGCTGCTCTTTGCATTGCTCTGGAATGCAGGAAGCTTTGGTGGAACTGGGAACCCTAGGAACAAAGGTCCAGGCTGTATACATTTGCCAGGCAGCGGTACTGCCCACTTCAGTAACTCTCCCAGGAGCTGCCTCTTGAGGGATATCACTTCTTCCAGACTCTGGGCCATCTCATCTTTTTCTTCATTCTCCAGTCTGCCTCTAGGGGCGCTGTCTCCTTTCAGAAAGTTCTGCAAGCCTCTGATGTATTGGCGCAATCTCAGTGAATTTGCGCTTCTATATTGGACTGAGAGGACAGATTCTAACCGTGTGTAATTTCATCTCTTTTATAAGAGACAGAGATGCGCACAATGCCGTCACTGGCGTTTTCTTGCCAAGTACCTCAGCTGCTGAGTGGGCTTTGGAGCAGCATCAAGATCTGCAGCCTAGGGGCGAGAAGGGTGGCTGGATGATAAGACAGTTGATCAGCCCTGGGGAATTCTGGGGAGGCAGGAGGGTACTCAGTGTTTCTTAGAAGTATGAATGACTTAATTGTTAATGAAAAATCATGTAATTTCTAAAACCCATTTGCCTTTTCTGGGAAGCAACTGCCTCTGGACATACCATCTGGTCCTGCAAGCCCATGCAAAATGTAGAACAGAAAAAGCTAGAATGGTAGTGTATGTAACTCTTCGGGAAGCTCAAAGGAATTACTGTTTTGGAGACAATAAGTGTAGCATAGCAGTTTTAATGGTGACTGGGCGCTCTTCTGAGATATCAAGACATTCTATCTAATAGGAAAGATTGGCTGTGAGTTTGCTTTTCAGCTAACAATTAGATACTTTAAAAAAGTTCAGTTGATGAGTATTGTTTGCCCACATTCCCTTACATGAGAGAGCGAGACAGAGAAAGAGAGAGAGAGAGAGAGAGAGAGAGAGAGAGAGAGAGAGAGAGAGAGAGAGAATATGCAGTAGGAGGAAGCATGGAGAAGGAGCAAACTCATATTCCTGGCTGTTCACGATTCAAAGGGCTCAACACCAGTTGCGTTCACTAGAAACCCCATCGTTCCTGCCTATGATGACTCGCAGATAGGCAGAAACTGCTCAGGGAGTTTCTTAACCTCATTTGTGACATCAACCTACCTTTGCTTTATTAATTACTCCCAAGGGCACATTCTTTATCTATTTTCTTGCCAGGTGTTTGTTGAGCACTCTCTGTCTGATAGAGTCATAGCCACTGATGCATATGGTGAACGGGCCTTTCGAGTAGGCAGTTTTGTCCTTTTCCTTAGGTCCTTTGATTCTGGTTGCTTCAGGGGGACTAGCAGCTTAGGAGATACATGACTTGAGTTTCCTGAAGAAAGGTCTGGAATCCAGTACTTCCTAAAGGCACTTCCACAACCTTTGCCTTTGCTTCTTACTAAGGTGAGTGGCAATAGAAAGGGACACAGGTCCAAGGGAACAAGGAGGGGGTGAGGGTCATGCGGAGGGGAAATCAGCAGTATAAAGGTGTGCTGTGCATAGGAACCTAAGGACCCTGAGGGACACAGGTAACACACAGCCATAACAGGTGCTCATACAAATAGTAGCCACAGGTTCAAAAAGGTGATGGGGGAATCGGAGGAGGAAGGGGAGAGGCAGGGAAGGAGATAAAAACCAAAAAAAAAAAAAAAAAAAAACACTGTGTTATGCACAGGCACCACTCCCTGAGGTGGTTGTAGGCTGCCTGAGGTACGCATATGTCCTAGAGGAGATGAGCTGGGGCTGTCCTGTCCACTGACTGTGCCCACGCATAGTATGGCACGGAGTGGCATGGCATGGTGTGGCATGGCGTGGTGTGAGGATGTGGGGATGGATCATAGCAGCAGCTTCCTTTTTTTTTTTTGAATTTTTAAAATTTTATTTATTATTTTTATTCTTGTTTTAGAACCTTTGTTTGTTTATTCATTCATTTTTATGGCCAGCTCAGCCCACCCCGAGGGGAGGGCTGGCACAGCATGTGGTGCCAGGGATCGAACCGCGGTCCCCGAAGCCGCCCAAGCTTTCCCAAGCAGGCGCTTTAGACCACTGAGCCATCCCGCCAGGCCCCAGCAGCAGCTTCCTAGTTGGGTTTTGCCTTGGTCTTTGCTTTGCTTCTCTCCGTGCTGAAAAGAGACCGTTCTCTTCGGAACACACATCAAACTCACACCCGAAAGCCTTCTAGAGCTCTTTGGGGAAGGTTGGCCGTGGAGACCATGTGTGATCTCGTACCACTTCAGTAGGCATATGAGTACCCAAAGCTTATGGAGGACTCCATAACACTGTGCGTTGCACACTATTTGAAGCACTTTCTATGCATGGATTCGCTTGGCACTTCAGACAGTATTATAAAAGTGGGGACGATCATCATCCCATTTTCCAAAGAAGCATACCTTCAATTTCCAAAGGGGCACAGAGAGTTTAAGGAACTTGCCCCAGACAACATAGCTGGTTAGCAGAACCATTCTGGGACCTGGCCTCTGGGTTCCTGGGTAGGCCTGCTGAGGCATTTTAGATTAGGCTGTCAGTGCAAATTATCCAACTCACTCCTCTGTGCACCCTGCTCCTAGGAACGCATTCTACAGCACAGAGCAGGGTATGCTGAGTGGATACCTGGTCCCATGAGCAGTACATTACCCATTGTGCTTGTACTTGTATTTTAGTTTTTCAGTGTAAGGTCTGCGTATTTAACAAATGTATCTGCTCTCTTCCCGTGAGATTTTTAGAAAATTTGTTAAGGGAAAAGCAGTAAAATGTGCTTACATTTCTTTTTGGTTTTCTGGGCTAATTGTAGATGGTCTTTACTTAACACCCTTACTGTACTGAGACTCTGTGGAGCAGAGCAGCTCTCAGTCAACTTGGCAAGCCATTGTAAGAGAGAACAGAAGGGTCAGCCTGAGCACTCTCTACTAATTAGTTGATAATTGATGTACCATAGCTGACTGATGGGACTTTAGGATGGAAACCCCAGCAGTACTGGATCTTTCCATCTTTATGAGGTGGCTGAAAGCCATGTGGAATAAAACTTGGTACCAGGAATGGTCTGTGATGGGAGCAAGACCTGGACTTACTATATGAAGTCTCGGCCCGTGAGTGCTGTAGACGGCGATGTGACAGTGTTTGCTCTCTCAAGAGTCAGCAGGACTCCTTGTAATGCACGGATGAGATAAAGGAAGGCTGTTGACTCTGTGGAAAACGGTCTGGGGCGTTGGGAAGGCTGGAAGAGTGTTGGTGTGAAGGGTTCCACTCTTGTGGGATGAACATGGTAGATTCGGGGTGAGCCCCTGATGGCCAGAGTGGGTAGGTTGCCTGATTCGTGGCCATCTTCCTGGATTTGTATTTGATTTCTTTCTTGGCTTAGTCTGGAATGGAGTCAGAAGATCATTTAAAAAAAATTATTTTATGAATTTAGGACATTCATAAAATGTCCTGTAGGTTGTACAGAGTCTCACGACATAGATCAGACTCCTAGTGAATCTCCCCTTTTCAGCCTCCCAAGCATGGGGCATTACAGGAGTGCGCCCCCACACCCGGCTCAGTCACTGTCTCAGCGTGCCCCAGGGTTAGGGCCAGCACACCATGACCAGGGTAGAGGATAGGACCCTGGCCACTGCGCTCCGCCACAGTAGGCGCTTTGCTCCCCTGAGCTATCTGGTTGGCCCAGAAGATAGATTTTGTATGCTACCTCTCATTTTTATAATTGACGTCCCAGATATTGATCAATTTGCAAAGCTTCAGTTTTACTAATTTCTCAACCTCAGTCTCCTGTGCTGTTTGCCTCCCTGTGGTTCATGTGTGGTTCTGCTCTTTCCCTGCATCCGTACCAGAGGAATCTTGGATAATGGTGCTTTCAGTGGAGTGCACGGTTACCTACAGCGTGGGGCTAGGTACATAGAGAGCAGCTCGGGATATACTAGCATCGTCCAGTTGCATGAGTTTGGTTTGGAGCCTAGGCATTTAAATCCGATTCTGTTAGCTTTTTCTTACTATAACAAAATACCTGAGATGACCAACTTTAAAAGGAATACTCAAGCCAAATAATGAATGTTCAGATTTTTAAAATTTATGATGATAAAAGACACGCTGCTGCTAGTCCCCTTCTGAGTAGTGCCCCTTGCTTCTGACATGTTTATGTCAGAATGAAAGAGAAGAAAAGAAAGAGAAGAACGGGAAGGGAAACATAAGGAGAAGAGAAAGATTGGTTCCCACAGTCCTTGTTGCAGTGCCAGCTCCAGTGACCTCAGACCTCACCCTGGCCCCCCACCCTCCCAGGAGCGCCAAGCTGCAGACCAAGTCCCTGACACAATGCATCTCGAGGGGACATCGCAGGCCCACACTGTAGCACAGGCCCTCTTCCTACCTGAGCCAAGTCTTTGTGCCCTGAGTCCTCCCTTTGTTGTGGTCGGTGCTGGGTCCTGCAGCCCCTGACTGCATCTCCTCTTTTCTCCTCAGGGCAGTACGCCTTTCTTACGTCATCACCACTCTATTATATCATTTTAAATCACGTGCTTATTCATGTCTTACTGGTTTCTCTTTAAACATTTTAAAATTTCATTTATTTATTTGGTAGAGAGTCTTGCTATGCAGCTAGTACTCCTAGTGATTGTCCTGTGTCACCTTCCCTGTGTAGGGACCACAGGCCTGCACCACCATGCCCAGTGTGCCTAAGATTCCACATGCAGCAACAGCATGTGGTGCTGGGGATTGAACCTGGGTCCTTGTACTTGCCAGGCACGTGCTTAGACTGCTGAGCTATCTCCCCAACTCTAGCTCGTTGGTTTTTAAAGTGTGTTTTCTAGAATGCTAATCTTAGTTGAGTCCTAGGGGAACCCCCCCATGTGCTCTGCATATTATATGTTCACTTGAAAGATTTATTATAAGCATCTGCAGTTTT
>PVJA010032568.1:0-23991 GCA_004027025.1 Myocastor coypus | reverse complement strand
GGTCCCTCCACCTGAAGCCTCGCTGCTCAGCATAGGCGTCCCACCTCAGTGGCCTCTGTCTGAGGGGCTGGGCCTGCTCTGAGCTCCCTGTGCCCCAGCAGGACACTGAGTGTTTATGAGACTGTGCAGTTGGGCTCACCTTGACTCCATGTGGCATGTCTTCCAACTTGGGGCCCCCAGGACCCTGGGAGGGAGGGAGACCCATGTCTCACCCACCTGGCTTTCCCTTCCTCCCCTGAGGCCCAGGCTGCGACAGAGCACAGCCAGCAGAGAACTCTGCGGGCCACTCTGCCCCATAGGGATTCCGAGGGCTCCCCTGTGCCTCTGCCGACTTGAACTCAGCAGGCGAGGTGTGGTGTGGCTCTGCACTTGGGTGACCCGTTCTCACCTGCATTAGATCCCTGCCAACACGGATCTCCTGCACCACTTGGCACTGCCGATGTGCTTGCTGTCATTCCCAAGGGAGATGGGCACAGCGACCGTCTCCCCACCTCAGCTCCACCCCTTCTGTCCAGACATGCCGTTCTTGGACCAGTGGAGCGTTCAAAGTAAAAGGGGCCGATGGCTCACCCTCCCTTCTAAATCCCATTTCTTGGGACAAAATCCATCGATTATGTTATCACAAGCACTCAGGAGACTCTGATGAAAGTTAGAACGAACCTCCGGTTTTCTTAGTGCCCTGACACCAGCTTTGAAATAGGAATGACAGCTTTCAGACGCGTTTATAAAGAGAAACACGATTCCTTTGGGAAGAGGCGCTGTCCCTGTTATGTGAGAGATTCAGATAAGCTAGTGATGAGGCAGGATCCAGGGACATCCTCATGTTGTGGTGGGCTCAGCACCTGCCCAGCACAGCTGAAGGAGGGCTCGGTTGTGCTTATGTTGAACAAGACAACAGACACGTCACTGCCACCTTGTCTGTGGAAGCCAGGGCCCCCGCAGGCGGAGCTCCTTGCCCCAGCAGTCCCGGCCTGGTTTCCTGAGCCCAGCCATAGGCTTCAGGACCTCTGAGCCCAGTCGGCTCACCGTGTGCACCACACATGCTCCGTCGTGTGTGAGGACAGCCAGAGAACACTGGGAAGGTCAGAACACACCAAGTGCTCTCTGGTGTCCACAGGCCCTGCCACGGCTCTTCAGAGAACAGCCAAGATGCTGCGAAATGGCAGTGCCTGCTTTCTCACAAGGTCCTCTCTTGCACTGGACCACAGTGACCACAAGACCGTCCTGAGGATCATGGAGACTTCAGACCCACTGCACCCTCAGTCACCTACAGGGCGGCTTCTGGGTGAGGTGGTTTTGCATGACAGAGGCCTCTTCGCTCCAGCACTGCCCCATCCTGCATGCCTGGGACCCACTGACACAGCATGGCCGCTTAAAGGAAGAAGCAAAGCATGAGGCTCTGCAGGGGTCAGTACCGGCAGCATACACACCGGGCACGACCGGCCAGTCATGAGCTTCCGTGCAGCATGACCACTGCAAACTGTGCAGAAGTCAGAAGAGGCAAGGTATGCTCTGCCTTTGGGCCACACCATCCCCCCTCAAGTAGGAGGACCTTTGTGAGACCAGAACAGTCACAGCTTTCCTCTAAAGACCTCATGAGGGCCAGCTGGGACAGGAGCAGGATGGAGACAGATCGTTGCTATTTCACCAGGACTTCAGTGAGCAGATCCATCAGCAGGAACTCAGAGGGCTGTGACATGCCCATACAGGCCTACATGTGAGGACCAGCTCACGCCAACATATAAACGGGAAGAGAGCAGCGCAGCACTGCTGAGCTGCTTTGAAACCCATGCTGAAGTTTAATCCCTATGATGAGATCTCCAAGAGGGGCAAGGTGGGATGACAGGTCTCTGCCCCTGGGAAAGCAAGAACCACTTTGAGCAGCTGCAGGTGCACGGGCTGTCCCCAGGCCCAGAGCCGCTTTGCGAGGTCTGATCCCTAGAGCCCCTGTGCCCCTTCAGGTCTCTGTCAGCAAATGCCATTGACAGAGCGACCCAGCTGCTTTGGACCAGAGCCAGGAGCACAGTGACCCTCTTCTCCCTCTAAGTTGCCCAGGCTGTGCTGCTGTGTGACAAGCAACTGCAGATGGACGGAGGTGAGTGAGGCAAAGGGCGCCATCCTTGGTCCCAGCTCCGTCCCAGACAGCACAGTCCTTGAGGATAAACAGCGTCCTCTTCACGGTCTGTGCTACGCAGTGAGCTCCTTTGGGAGCACGGACCGTGAGTACTTGTTATGCTGTGCATCTTGGTGTCCCCCCTCAAAGCCTCGTGAAGCTGTGGGGTGGCTTTAAGGGTTTGGGATTAATTTGCAATCCTGTTCTGGGACTTTAGCTACAAGTGCTATGCCTGCCCTGGGCAGACGGGCTGGATGCAGTGTAAGGCAGGGAGAGAGGCCGCCTCTGCCTCCACTCCTCAGCCCTGTGCCTCCCTGCTCTTACTATTTTCTGCTGCCACCAGCAACTGCTCTCTGCCGTGTGCCACTCTGCCTTGGAGCCAGCTGCCTATGGACTCAGCTCCACTAACTGAGCTGCGGGATCCTTTCCTACCTTCATTGTGGGAGTCAGGTGTTTTGTCCCAGCAAGGAGAGAAAAGTAACCGAGTCAGTGCTCAGAAGTCTTTGTTAGGTGCATGGCTTGCTTTGAGAGCATTTTAACAAAAATGGACTTTCTTAGAGGTGCTGTGGCATTTTGGCCTTTACTGTGGTTGCCTCTGAGTTTGAAATCCTCTCTGTGTGTCATCTTCACCTACAGCTTGCTGATAATGACTTTTATTCAGGGTTTTTGTAGAACAATAAATTGGAGAGAAAGATGATAGCGAAGTGCGCATTTAACAATGTCAAATGTCACAGGATTAAAAGGCTCCCTCCTCTAGTTACATCATTTCTAGTCACACAGCTTGGTGGCAGGTGGCTCAGGTGATGTGTGACTTGAAAGGCACTGGGGTCAGCAGTGTGTTGAGCAGAAGGGAGCCTTGGGGAGCTTCTCGCTGCACAGATGTGACTCACCCTGGCCGGCTGTCTCATCCGCTGTGTCGGAAGCCAGCCTCGTATCACCAGAGTTCCCGTAGGAACCTCAGGACTCTGCCAGGCTCTTTAGATGGAAGGTAGAACTAGGGAGGACATGGCTGCTGGCTCTGTGGGTACAGTTGCACAGACACTGCCCAGGACCTCCCAGCACGCACTGCTGGTATGACAGACTGGTGGGGACACCATGCGATAGAGGTGGCTTCCACCACAGCTACCCTGACAGCCAGGTGTCTGCACTGTGTGACCAGCTTTCCCTCAGAACCAGATCAGGGGTGTGCTGTTGGGGTCTCAGCCTGGCACCCACACTCTTGCCTTGGGAAGTCCAAGACAGGCAGCAGGCTGTCCCTGGTGCGCGGCATTGCCTGAGGCCAGCATGCAGTGGAGAACTGAGATGAGCTGGCAGCAGCAGTCAGCAGGTTTACTGCAGTAGTGTAGTCCCTGCATATAAAAAGTGACAGTGTAGCTCTGGAGCAATAGCTCACTTTGAGCAGACCTCCTACTGAAGACAGTTACAGACCACGGGACACATGCACACGCACACACACATGCACACACCCCTGAAACCCAAGAGGCAGGATACTCTCCCCTCCTTTCCAGAGCCCCCGGTTCCTTAGAAACTAGGCAGTGTGTTACTGGTGTCTGGGCGCTATATTACTGTACTTGCTCAACCCTGCCGGTCTACCTCAAGGCGAGCAGGCGGCTTCTGAGACCTACCTGAACACATGGTCTCTGGTGTGGTGTGGCACGGGCGATGCCCGTGTGCCAGACAGTTTATGCTGTGCAGTTCAGGCTGGCCTTTAGTGCACTGCACACCTCAGTGTGGCTTCAACTTTACCATGGTGCTCCTGTCTCAGCCTCCCAACTGCTAGGACCAGGGAGGTGGGAAGGTCAGCTCCATGCTGGAGGCCCTGGTGAGGAGACGAGGCAGAGGGCAGAGGCAGGATGAAGGTGCGGCCGGGAGTGGGTGCCTTGGGGCTGGCAGCTCAGCCCAGGTCTTGGTCCCACTGCCAAGAACAGAAGGGTTCATCACGGAGGCCTTGTGGGGGAAGACGGAGGAGGGGGCAAAGCAGCTTGCCGAGGAGGCAGACGTCACCCTCGACACCAGCCGCACTGCTGATGTCGTGCTGCCCGGGACGTGGACCTCGTGTGCATCAGCACCCCTCCACCCCCCCAGCTGTGTCTGCGAAAGCTGCCGATCGTCCACACAGAGCACACGCTGACCCTGAACTGAGCATGGTCTCCAGCTCTTGCCCAACGATGTGAAGCCATCTAGGCAAGCTAAGTGGGCAGTGCTGAAGACGCCCGCCTCAGCAGAGCCCAGGCCAAACAGCCATGGCTCAGCAGGTTCACTGCCAGCACCGGCCTCCGTGCAGGACAGCAGCTCACCAGCACAAAGCCTGAGCTGGCCCAGGTGTTAGAATCAGCGGGGGATTTCTATAGAGCCGCCAGCATACGTCTACGCTGTGTTAAAGTAGCTGTAGGAAGGCACAGGCTCTTAAGGAAAGAGGCCTTCTAGAATCACTTTGCTTTTGCTCAGCATGCACAGGCTGTACCTTGTCCTATGGTCCACAGCACACATGCCCCTCCAGGCCCTACCCATCAGGCCTCTGCATTCAGCCAGCTTGTATAAGATCGCGTGGCGTCTTCCTGTCGGTCCCTGGCAAGCGCCCTGCAGCTCCCTCACACTGCTGCAGATGACGGCAGGTGGGCGGTCAGTCCAACCTAGGTGGGTCCTGCCCTGCCCCTGAGAGCAGTGCTGCGGTAGGCAGTGTCTCCTTGGTGTGCTGGCTCAGCTTCTGTTCCGGGTGTGCCCAGGTGTGAGACTCTAGCCTCAGCTCTTTGAGGAACCTGAGGTAGGGCCTAGCTGACATCCTTAACCATGGCGTGTGAGTTCTTTTTGCTTGTATTACTTCTTTCTCTCTCTCTCTTTTTTTTTTTTTTTTTCAAAATAGCTATTCTGACAGAGATGATACAGCATCTCTTTGTAGTTTTGATCTGCATTTGCCTATAGCTGACGATGTCAAACGTTATTGACACAACTTTGGCCGTTCGTGTGTCTTTCGAGATGTGCATTCAGATCACTTCCCAGTTTTTAAGTATGGCTGCTACTGTTCCATCTCTGTGTTCCTTGCACGTTAGGGATGAGCCCCCTTTGCTAACAGCCTGCGGTGTGTCCTCTGCGTCTGGGAGCTGCCCTGGCACTGTTCAGATGGTTTCTTAGATGCACAGCTTTTTAATTTGATACAAACCCTTTTGTCTGGTTTTCCTTTGGTTTCCTGTGCTTTGGGGTCTTAGAGGATTTGGCAGCAGAATGAGTGGAGAACTGCAAAGAAAAACCTATTAAAAACAAATAACTGTGCAATGTCACTTCACAAAAAAGATATGCAAACGGCAGCAAGCGAATCATTGTATGTCAGCAGATGGAAGAGAAGACGGTACTGAGGCTCACTCGGCCCCAGCCGGACGGCTTAGCTTAAGTGCAGGAAAGAGCACAGGGTGCTGAGGAGGTGACCGGGCGTGCCCCGAGACCCGGGCCCTAGGCTGGCACCTTCCTGGATATGTCCCTCTCCGTGGTTAAGCATGTCCTATGGTTCATGCTTCTTGCTCTCAGCTGACTTCACCTCGGCCTGGCCTTTTCCTAAGAAGAAAGCGAATAGCACCAGGTACACAGACATCTCTCGGGCCAGCCTCCTCCCTCGCTCTCAGGCGCCCTGGCACAAGCCTCCCACGCGACCAGGTGTGGGGAGTCCCAGCCCGGCTTTCTCAGCACAGGCCTCAGGGTGTCGCATCTGACTCTGCCTGCGACTGTGGAACGGGCGCTGACGTGGGTGAATGCTGAGGGTGGCCGATGCAGGGGCTGTCACTTTCATCACCGCCATCTCCCCTGGAGGGCAACGGAGATCCGCTCGTTCATCCAGAACTACAGCGACGGAACAGGACCTGCACCGGCCGTCTGGCACTGAGCCTGTGTCCTCACGCACTGGTGTTTTCACACAGCCAGCTGAGCCTGCCTGGTGGGGCCCGCATTTCTCTCAGGTAGAAGAGTGACCCTGCACATCTGGCGGTGTGACAGCAGCGTCTTATTATCACCTTCTAAAACGGACATGGGTGTCTCCTCCGGCAGAAAGCCCAGCCTCTCTCAAATTGCCTGTTGCTTTCCTTTTGCCTGATGAACGAACAACCTGCCCAAAGTCGTGTCTTCCATTTCCATGTGTCACCTCTACATACTGCAGTGTGGCTTCTCTCTGCCACTCAACCCTTTCTTCAGAAGGGCACGATGGGCCCAGGTTGTGCCATCCGATGGCTGAATGATGCGCCTGGCCCCAGACACTCCTTGCCCTCTCCTCCCTACTGTCCCCTGTGCTCAGGCCTCTGGGGCTTCTCTCCTGTGCCATGCACCCGTGTGCCACACTTGCACACCTGCACACACCTCCACTCCGTTCCTTCCTTTCATTGCCCTCACAAGACCTTGGAATCTGCAGGTCCAAATCACCCCAGGCCCTGGCCAGAGCTGGTTCTTCTCCCAGGGAGGCACCTGCCTCTGCTGGAAAGGTCAGACCCTGGACACAATCCCAGTTTGCTCTTCCTGTTCCAGTCCAGCCAGCCCCCTCTGCCTCATCCATCTGTAGTGCTGTGATTTGGGGCAGAAAGCTTGATCTCTGAGATCCATGCCAGGAAGACAGTGGTGACAGACAGACGGCCAGTGTCCTGTGCAGCCAGTCCTATGCCTGAAGCTCTCTTCCACAAGTGGCTGCATAGCAGACAGTGCTTCTCTTTGGCTGCGACGTCCACTTCCGACTCCTCAGGTGGCCTCGGACACACCGCAGCCCTGGTCTGCTTTCCAAACCCACGTCCAGGAGCCTTCCCCACAGCAGCCTCACGCTGGCCAGAGGACCCGCTTCCTCGTCTCCTGGTGGCACAAGCTCTCAGCCTCCTTCTGTGGCGTGCGTTCAGTGCCTTGCCTTCCTGCCAGGCATGGAGGTACATGCCTGTCAGTCCAGCACTTGGAGAGCTATGGCTGGAAGACTGTAAGTGGGAGCCCAGCATGGGCAATGTAGTGATTTCGTGAAGCCAATACAATTTCACATTTAGAAGGGGGCTAGAGATGGTGCCGGCATGAAAGCTTTGGGTCACCCTCTCGTCCGTGTCCTCGACAAGGCAGACTCTTCAGGAGAAAGAATGTGTCTTCTTGTAGTATTGTCCTTAACAAGGAAAATCAGGGCTGCCCAATTAAATTTGAGCTCGAGATGAGCACTACAGTTCTCCAACCAGTTTGCCCCATGCGGGGTATGTTTGGGATAACACTGGGGACAGACTGATACTAAGGCTGAGCTAACTCTGCCCTGTGCTCTGCCTGGCAGCTCTGCACCTCTGCCCTCCCGAGTACCCAGCACAGTGCTGACACATTATTCAGGGACAGGCTGCAGGAGTTAGAGCCCTCACCTGGGAGGTCTTAGTATCCGTGTCCTGCTACCACCTGTGGACACCAAGTAGCCTCCACAAAGGATGCCAGCAACTTGGCTCACTGTCACTGTGTCCTCAGGAAGTGAGTGCTCCCAAAGCCCAGGCCAAGAGTAGCAGCAGAAGGTTCCAGAGAGGCAGTGTGGATCTGTGGCCCACGGCAACAGCAGGATAGAAACAGCATGCAGCAGATGCGTGAAGCAGCTCAGTCCTGGCTTCATGTCATTGGTTTGTCCCCCACCTCTGGGGACTGGGCCTCACCACTGCTGCAGCCCCAGATGGCGCCCAGGGAAGGACATCATGTCACTCCAGGAAGGAAGGACACCATGCTATTGCAGGCAAACCATCCCTCCCTGTATTGCAACTCTGGTGGCTTTGTCAGCAGGGGTCCCTGAGGTGGGGTGATCCTGCCCTCTCCCAGCCCCAGCTGGAGCTGAGAGGACACCTGCATCCCCCAACGTGGAGATAAGCTGGGAGGAAGCTCTTCCTAAAGTTGGTGTTGGTCAGGAATCATGAGGCATGGGGATGAGCCCACACGGAGCATTCCGCGGAGGAAGGCACACCACCGAGGTGCGTGCATGTGCCGCACGCACACACGCGTGCACACAGGCACACCTGTCTGTACAGTGCTTCTGAACCTGTTCCTTTTTTCATCTGAAGCAGTGGGGTAGCCATTCTTCATACGTGGGTGCTGTTCCTGTCAGATTGCATTGATAAAAATGATGAGCTGCCCCTATTCTTACATGAAATAATTGCGTCCTTGTATTTGTCCTTAGTTCGGCACAACCTGCACAGTTGCTCCACTCCCTAAGGTACCAGGACCAGGGAACGGATTATTTTGTTTCTATGGTCCAGCATACTTACCTCAGCCTAATAGACTGCTTAAGCATGCATTTGTTATGCAAATCTGTTTTTATAATGATCAAAGGTTACAGATGAGGTTTCTAAGCCCACAGGTCAGCAAACAACACTGGAACAGTTTGCAAATGGAAAGACAGAGCAGCGTGCCTCTCTGTTGCTCTGGCCTCTGCGATTACTTTTTCACTCTCACAGCTTCCCAAATCGGTTTCCAGCCCCAGTCATTTGAGTCACAATGGCTGTGTGGGCAAAGCTTAAAGGGCGGGAGCTAGCACCAAACATGTTTCCAGTATTCTAAAAAAGGCCCAATGGCTTCCTTGTGAGAATTTCTTGGGTTGCCTCTAGTTCTAGGTAGAAAAATATTGTTCAGTCTCCGACAACTGGGCTGCCCAAGCGGGATTATTGCGCTGTGTGCTGCAAGACTGCTGTAGAGTCCAGGGACTCCCAGAGCAGCCGGCAGGAACCATAGGAAGGGCACCTTGGACAGGGCACAAGCCGTGGCACTGACGTGTCGGGGAGGAGCTGGCTAGGCACTCAGGGCCTGGGTTGTGCCCAGTTCCCAGGGCTGCGCGAATGAGAACAGCTGGCCTTCCTGGACACAGGCTATAAAATGCTCAGCTATTCTCTCTTTTAAAAAATCTGTACTAGCCTCCTAAGGCTAGCATGAGTTTTTTAAAAACTTTATAACATAGCCCTCTGGGTACCCGGGTTTCCACATCTGATGGTTCATACAACCACAGGTGGGAAACGTTGACAAAGAAAATTCTAGAACACTCAAAAGCAAAGCTTGGATTTCCTTGTACTGCACACTCTGCTGAGACCTGCGACAGACGTGCTAAAGGCCCTGCTGTGGCCTCCTGAGGCCCAGATCCAGCCGCATTCTGGGGACACACCACCATGACAGGTGCAGGCCTTCCTGTCTTTTCCCCTAAGCGATGCTGAGGAGCAGCTCTTGGCCCATCCTTCCACAGATTAGGTATCGCAGAGTATGTGGAGGAGAGGGGGCAGGCGCACGGCGCTGCACATCTCATGTGGATTTCAGGGGCCCCGGTTTGGGGCCCTCCCCCAGTACTGAGCGACAGCCAGATGTGGCTAGAGTCTGTATGTCAGTTCTGTGGTGGACACTGGCTATATTTCACCATCTTGGTGTTAAAAGCATGAATTCTGGAGCCACACTGCCTGGGCTTGGGGCAGAGCTAGCACCCTGCTGCCTACCCTATGGGGCCTGAGAGACCTGCTCCCACGGCCACTGGTCTTCTCACATACTGAGGGGCAGCAAGTCCTCACCAGTGTGAGTCTGTGGTGAAATGTGGCAATGTCTCTTGAGGGCATTGTCTTTGGAATGGAGAGAAGCCCTGAATGCTAGGCTCGCCATGGTCTGGGGAGAGTGCCCCCTGGAGCCATGGGTGCAGAGGCTGAGCTCCTCTTACGGTCTGCAGAGGCTAGGCGTTGATCTTGGCTTTGTGCTAACGTGATGAAATGACGGCGTCACACACAGGAGAAGACGTCGAGCAGAAGGGCAGAACGGCAAGCAGGAGATCAGAGCTGCCCAGAAGCAGAGGGAGGGAAGAGGATGAAGCCGTGGCTCAGTGAGCCGTCCCAGGCCTTTGCGGGCTATGCATCTGCCTAAGCTGTAGCCACACACCCCCACGTGGCACTGTGCAACACGTGCGTGTATGCCATACAGGTGTGGGACACCGAGCTCCCTCTCAGGCCCTGGCTGAGTCTCCTATGGAGCCCTGCAGAGTGTGTGCTTTGCAGAGGCTGGAAGCCTGGAGTACACATGGGTGGTCAGGCTGTGCTGGTCACCTGTGCCCCTCGGCCTGCAGGACACGGGGCTGCAGTCCACAGTGTGCAGGCCACTGTGAAGGCCTGGAGGAGCCAGGCCTGCCAAGTCTGTCCTTCCTGTCCCCCAAGCCCGTCTCACATCTGTCTAGAGTGGAGGGGCGGGGGTGGGAGCTGGAGCACATCACAGACTTCCGTTTAACACAAAATCATCTTTAACAGAGAAATGACTTTGTAACTGTAACACTTGCACTTCATAAAATTCATAAGAGCCCAATTTTTCCTTGATTTTCCATTTTTAAAGTAAATCAGAGTAGGCTGTACTGGTGTACCCTGTGATTCCAGCACTCAGGAGGCAGGAGGATCGCTCTGAGTTTGAGGCCAGCCCAGACTACAGAATGAGTTCAGGGCCATCCTGAACTACATAACAAAATTCTATCTCCAAATAAAAAATGAAAAAGTAAATTAGAAAAAAACGAGTCACACCAAGAGCTTACCTGGAAAAGAAAGGACTTATTTCAATACCCAACCATGGAGTCAGAGCTGTTCATCTAGTGTTTACGCACAATTTTGTAACTAGGCCTGTGCGATATTTAGAGTTCCATTATGACCCAAAACACAACAGGAGCATGACTGGTGGTTTCTGTCCACATTATGCCAATTTCCAGAGTGGCAGAGTCAGCACCTAATGAATGTTCTCCATTTCCAGGTAAAGAGCCTGGGTGGGAAATAAAATAGCTCCCTAAAATAGACCAGAGTTTTTCTGTGCTGTGGGAACATTGCTGGCAAAGCTGGCCCGTGAGCCAGGGGTCTCAGCTAGGCAGGGCTCATGTCGGTCGGGGGTCCACCCTGGACGCTAACCTCTTCTAAAATCACAAGCTAGAAAAGTAAAGACGCTTGAATTTTGAAAGGGTTTGGTAGGAACTGGACCTCAGGATGCTGCAGCTGGCCTGGTTCCTACTCCTTCTGCGCATCCCACGTGCTCTGCTCCCCTGGGCATCCAGGTCCAACTTGAGGGGAACGTGTTCTCTGCTCAGTATGTGCGGACACCGGGAAGCCAGAGGGGCCCTTTCCAGGCTCTCTGCGCTTGTTGCTTGATGTGGGGAGCTAAGGTTCTCTTCTGTCTGAGTTGCAGGCATTTCTGCACTTCCTGTACTGTGTGATGACATCAATTCCACTGCCGGGCTGTAAGAAGTCAGATTTCGAGGCGTTTTGTACACAGCCTCCCGCTTACTCTGGTACTGCTCCCGTGGGTGGAAAGGTGTCTAGGAACACTGGGCCAGGAAGGCTCACCCTCAGCGGGAGGCCACGCCTCTGCCTCTGCTTCTGTGCGGCCCTGCACGCCACACTCACCCCAGCTCCCCTCGTGTTCACAGATGGCCTCTTCCATTTCTCTTTTCTTGTAGCCAGAGTTATCTGCAAGCCGCAAGTGAGGTGCCTGTCATTCACAGCTTGGACCCTGCTGCCAACTACAACTCCCCGAAATTCCGCTCCCGAAACCAGAGCTACATGCGGGCCGTGAGCACCCTGAGCCAGGCCAGCTGCGTGAGCCAGGTGGGGACCCTCTGTGCATGCTGCACCCACCTTCCAGCCACACCCCTGCCCTAACCCCTCCTCAGAGGCCAGGAGCAGGTCCTAGCCAGTGTTCGCTCTGACCGACTAGAAACCTATGGGCGCAGCAATATTAACCTTTGGGCCTTTAATGATCTGCCATTTTCCCATCAGTTTCCTGCAGTAAGCCACGGCTGATGAGCCAGCTCCTCAGTCCCTCTCTGTGGTTAGCATGGACTGTCTTCCTCCCCTGAAAGTGGGGTCCCGGAGAACATGTGGCCACTGTGACTTCCGCCGTGAGCTCCAGGGCCACCCAGGCGTCCCCAGGCAGTGTTGTGGGCTGGAGCCGGCTCCATGGCAAGTGTTTGTCCTATGAGGCAGGACCCCAGAACAGAAAGCAAGTGCTGGAGCACCGCAAGGTGTGTGGTGTCACCAAGTGGGCCAGACAGGCTGCTTGCTCGGCAGGGCTCGATTCCCACCAGGTTCCAGGTGCCTAAGTAGACACAGGGTCACCATGGGAAGCAGGTGCGGAGGGGGGGCCCTGGCCAGTCTCCAGTGGGGGTGACCGCCCCGGCAGTGCAATGACACCAGGCAGACAGCTCCTTCAGGCCCGGTACACAGCAGTGAGAACTGAGTTTCTAAATGTTGATTAAACCCGGTGCTTATCCATTTTAACGAGCACTCGTGGAGAGCTTTACACCCGTCTCTCTGGCTGAGGGTGTAGGGCCTGCTCTGCACGTGCCCTCCCAGAACACAGGTAGCAGAGGCAGTGCCTAATGGACATTCACCATTACCAGCCAGTGCCGGGCCAGAGTAAGTGCTGAGTAATGGCACCTTGCTTATTGCTGTAACAACCGTAATGCAATTACTGCCTGTAATTCAGCTCCCTGCCCCTGGGCTGTGGTGAGAGTGCTGGGCCCGCAGGAGCTGGCCATGGGGGCATCCTTGTAGGCCACAGGCCTCCTTCCTGCACAGTGGTCTCTAGGTAGCAGGTCCTGCCCACCAGGATGTTGTACCCTGAGCTTTCCCTCTAAAGCCCTCTACGGATTACTGGCCCATATCATAGGGACTTGACCTCTTTTGTCTGTCTGGATGCTGTTTTTCTCTTAGAAAGGAACTTAAATTTCTTCCTTTCTTTCTTTCTTTCTTTTTTTTTTTTTTTTTTTTTTTTTTTTTTTTTTTTTTTTTTTTTTTTTTTTTTTTTGGCAGGACTGGGGTCCAAACTCATGACTTTGCACTTGCCAGGCAGGCACTGTACCTTCGGAGCTATCTTCCCAGTCCCCCAAGGAACCTAAATTTCCATACACAGCAAAAGGAGTTCTTCAGATCTTTTCCTAAGGATGAGGCCGCAGACCAGGACTGTCTGGCTCTAGCTCTCAGAGTCCCGGCCTGGGTGAGCTGGCATGGGACCCCACTGCCTGCAAATGATAACACAAACAGCAGTGGCCACACACCCCCATGGCCAGAGGCTGTGGTCTATTCACATGTGGAGGGTGCTGTCTGCTTTATCATATTAGAAGTCCAAGATGGCATTGGAAAGATCGAAACAGTCAGTTGAAGCCAGGGCACCTTGGAAGCTCTCTCTGTATCTAGAGATAAGCCCACTAAAGAGATATCCTTCTTTTGAAGACTCACACTGTCCCTTTCAGCCAATTCAGACAGCTTGAAAACACAGTTCTTAACAACCATCCATGAGCACGGGAGGTGCGGGGTGCATGTGGCTTCATGTTGGAGCGTTCTCTGCCAGCAGGGCCCACTGCACACACTTCATGCCTGCTCCTCCAGGGCTGTGCACACGTGGGAGGCACCGCAGCCCCCACAGTGGAGCCAAACACCCTTCACATCATGTTGCTGGGTGAACCCAAGGTGGGGGTCTCCAAAAACGAGTCAGTGAAAATCCCATCTTTTCTGTCTAAAATGCACATTGTGCACAGCAGAAAAGCAGACACACTTGACTTTGGAGCTCCAGGGTCCTGGGTGTTAGGCCATGGCCCTGAACTGAGCTGCGTCCCAGCCTCTTTTTATTGTTTTCTTGTGAGATAGGGTTTTGCAAAGTCGGCACGTCACCCAAACTTGAGATTGTCCTGCCTCGGCTTCTCAGAATGCTTTGGCTTTCAGCCATACCACCACAGCTAGATGTATTCAACTTCTAATTGTGAAAAAATAGGCAGTTTTACTTATATGACCTATTGCGGGCATCTGTTTGTTACCCAGGTCATGTAGTAATTTGGGGTTCAGGAGCAGGAGGGGGTCTCAAGCAACAGTGGTGACCCCTCTAGCCTCCAGAGCACTGCGGGCAGGGCGGGAGGTTGCATGGTCTAGCGATGCGGTAGCCACACCCCTCCCACATGCACAGGGAGAACCCAGCCAGCGGCATCTCTGAGGCTCCCGCCGGTAGCCCTCTAGCTGGCTTCTCCCAAGCACCCCGGGCAGCGGTGACTGACTCACAATCAAGGGACCTGGAGTTCTGCCTGCAGCACCCCTGTGACCACAGGGCTTGGCGAAGACAGCAGCACCCTAGTGCTGGCCTTGGCAGAGCCCCCATTCCCCTCTCCTGGGCCCACCAGGAGGCCCAGCCCCTTGCTCTGCACAGTCAGGCACATCTGCATACTAGTGTGAGCCAGACGCACAGGGCCCAGGAAGGAGGCCGCCTCCCAAAGTGCAAGCCATGCAGCGGCCACCCTCAGCCTGGGGCTGGTCCCGCGTCAGCTTCCTGAGTGCAAGCTCTCCCTCTCCAGCCTGCCCTTCCATGTGGCTCTACTCCTTGCACACTTCTAACAAGGAGACCCGAGGGTCATGTGTCCTCCTACCGGCCACCATCGCCAAGGCCAAAGCTGAGGAGGGTCCAGCCATGAGCACTGGCCCAGTATGTCCTGAAGGGCTACCGAAGAACAGGCTCCCCGGCAGCCCATACATGGAATTTAAGGCAAAGTTGTACAAGTGTGGCTTCGTCTAGTCGGCCACGGGAGGAAGTCGGGCACTAAGATCTCAAGTTTAGAAAGCAAACCTGAGAACCAGTGGATCTCTCTGCCTCAGGCATTAGGACTCCAGGGCAGCTGTGTCGTCCTCTCTGGTTCTGGACTCCTGCTGTTCAGACAGGGATGGGGATAGCAGTGCCTGTGCCAAATCATGTTTATATGACCATGAGAAAGAACTAAAGCAACTGTCCCTAACCACAGGTCCCCCTCCCCCACTCTGTCAGGAGCGAAGGTGAGGGGCTGTGTGGATGGGGGCAGGAGCTATGAATGGCCCTGGCCAGGTGCTCTGGGGACACTCAGATCTGTCTCCCACTCTCCTGCTCCGCTGGCCAGCAGGGGTCCTCAGACACCTCCCGACCTTGGGAGCTGGCTGGCTGCCATCTCACCGAGCTGTATGCAGCCCAGTGTGTCGGACCTGAGCTTACAGATGTGCGGTGCTGGTAGAGGGCAGGGGGTCCCTAGTGCTGGGCACACGTCTGGGTAACCTGCCAGGCCAAGGCTAATGTGCTGTCGATTGTTGCAGATGAGTGAGGCTGAGATGAACGGGCAGTTCGAGTCAGTGTGCGAATCTGTCTTCAGCGAGGTGGAATCTCAGGCCATGGATGCCCTGGACCTGCCGGGCTGCTTCCGAACGAGGAGTCACAGCTATCTGCGAGCCATCCAAGCCGGCTACTCTCAGGACGATGAGTGTATTCCCGGGATCACACCCTCCAACACACCCTCCATCGTCAGGTCCTCCACAGGTACAGAGCAGCCCTTTGGGCCCTCTGGAGGGAAACCTCCGGGGGTGCTGAGTCTGCTGGGGGGACACACCCTCACCCAGGTGTCACTCACCCTCCCAGCACCTGGCGCCTGTCCAGACCAGGCACATCACAGCCACGCTTGCGGCAGTGGCCTGAAGCACTTCTCTCACTGACAACCTTTCTTTTCTTCTCTGAATGAAAATTTGTAAATTGTCAAGGTCCTTTAAGATAACCCAGTATCACTTTGTATACTTTTACATAGAAGGGAATTCAAGCACTGGTCTTTGGAGGGCTATAGTGCTCAGAATGTCACAGTGTCAGAGATTTGCAGTGCAGTCCTCGGAGAGGCGGCACCTGGTGCAGTGGCACCAGAACAGCTGCGTGGCAGCGTCCAGCCTTGGCTTGCACTGCACCATCAGTAGCCCATGAATGTGAGCTGTGTGTGCAGAGAGCATCCGCAGTTAGCGTGAGCCCCCTTCTGTCTGCACCCCAAGATCTGTATGAGTCTCCTGTGGTTCATGCAGAAAAGCACATCTGCGCTTTGAAAATTTACTGCCCACCTAAATGTCTCTGCCTAGTATTTGGCTGCACTGTTATTACTTATACAACAATGAATATACATAGCCCAGAGCAGCCCATAAAACACACTGGCAAAAATTTGCTGCACTGCACAGGAGCGTAAAGGAGAGAGGCTGGGAAATGCGGGCATTGAAGGATGAGCCGCCCTGAATGCCCTTAGACTAGGGATGCTGCGCCCAACAGACTCAAAGTTCCACTCCAGGAAGAAAGGAGCATGCTTTGCTCAGGAGAAATAGTTCAGGGGCCAGGCACAGGACTCAGGAAAGGAGCACCGTCTGGTGGCAGCCAGCTTGAGGTGGAGGGTCAGGGTCACACGGGTGGGCAGTGGCTGCAGGATGCTACCCACTGCAGCCAGAGGTGCGGGCTGCAGGTCTGGGCTGTAGGAGGAATGTGTGTCCTGGTGGGGTCCATACAGGAAGCAAGCCGGTACCGGCAGAGCACAGCACAACTGGGAGACTTGGGCTCCTGAGCCCTTCCAGCAGTTTGAAGGGTTCCAGAGTAGGGGCTATGACTTGTGGGCCTGAGTAGGATCAGGAGCTATCATCCAAGGACAGCTGAGGGTCCTCGGCACCCCTCCTCTGTGGAATGCTGGCCCTGACCAGAGATGTTCATGATACTATGGCTGCTGAGCCGGGGTTGCTGGGAGCTGCACGGTGGACTGCAGCTGTGTGTCCATGGCAACGGCAAGCTCAGGGGAGGGCAAAGCCCTGGCATAGCCCCCTTCAGAAGGCAGGGCTGTGTGAGGGCCAGGGAGGGGCTAGGACATGCATGAGGTGCTCTGCTCCACCCGTCCCTGGGCTTTGTGGAATTGGGGACCACGCTGGTGCTCCACCCCAACGTGAGAAAAAGGCAGAACGCCACTGGGCGGGCCAGGGAAGGGGACGTGCTCCTGCATTACAGCAGCCTTTGGAGAGGGGTGCGCAAGTGTCGGTGCTGAGGGCCTCTGTGAGCATGGGAATCTCTGAGTGCCTTGCCGGTCTGCTGGAGTGGTAACTACAGAGCAGGACTGACTGATGCAGAGTGCAAATGGAGCAGGCTTCACAGAGACAACGCAGGAAGCGAGGCTGAGCTGGGCTGCCCTTCGGAGCCGGGTGCATGCTCACACTGCCTCTTCCAAAGTCTACATGCCAGACACCGTGTGAACGCTTCTACTCAGCCTCCGGGCTCATAGGCGGGCTCCTTATCTGGTCAGACTGTCCTCTGGCTGGCAGAGAGCATAAGCATCACAGAACCAAAGTAGTCGGACAGCCAGGAGAGCTCCACAGTCAGTGGTGCCCTCAGTCAGCAAAGCAAAGTCCGTGAGATTGACCCTTGGTGCCTCCTCCTCCTTCACGTGAGCTATGCAATAAGATTATGAAAATACCGGAGGTGAGAACTGCTATCTGGACAGCAAAAGTGGAAGAAAACTAGGAACACCCTAGTCACTGTGATAGTGGAGCACCTGCCCTGGTTCAGAGCTTCCTATGAGGGAGCAGGTGGATTCCAGGGCTTCTGCCTGTGTGCACTTGACTTTGTGAAGTCCTGCACCGATCCTCACATTTGTAGCTACGTTCTTCTAGGCTTATATGTGTGAGTGTGTGCGCATGCGTAGGTAAAGAGGAGAAACTTAGGCAGATTGATTTTCTTTTATGGTTCTAAAACAGGCTCTTGAAAATAAATTGAAAAAGTTATTTTCAAAAGCAAAATGTTGTAAAGAATAACACTTGTTTAAGCGTACTTTTTTATGCTGTCTTGACAAATACAAGTTAGCATTGCTAGGTTATGTTGCCTTGATGAGCACGAAAGTGGAGAACGCTGATGTTCATGGGATAAACTAAATTCATGCAGCCGAGATTTGTCAAGCAGCCCAGCACGTGGCAGTGTCTGGGGCTGGTGCTGCAGCAGCCTGCACCTGTGTGGCCCTGGGGGCTGCGGTCTGGGATGGCATGACCCTGCTCTGGTCCCCGGGGAGGAGACCTGCCCTGCGTGTGCCTACCCCCGCTCCTGGTATCACGGAGAGCAGCACCCACTGACTGGCAACCTCTCCTCCTGTGAGCTGGCCTTGAAAACATCTAAGTTTCATTTCACACTTGGCTTCTCTCTCATCTGTGAAATGATTTATCGGGTAGATTTTCTTATGTAAATATGCATTTCACACGATTTTTCTAAGGAAGGAATATTATTGATAGTGTGGAGGAAAATGTATAAATTAGATTATAATGATTTTTCTCTGGGTCAGAAATTGTCTCGATGAATGTCACAACAGATTCCAGAAGCCATTAGACAAGAAGGAGAGCCACCCTGAATGACAACACAGCATGGCCGGGCTCACTGGGCCCTATCCTGCAGTCGTGAAGGAGGGCTGCCTGGCAGGAGTGGAGTTCTCTGCTTCAGGGCCTTAAATGTCAAAGACAGGCAGACACGTCCAACGCTGTGGGGCTTTGCTTTGGTCTGTAAACTCTGCTTCTTTGTTTACCCATCTGGATTTGAAAAAATACAGCTGTACTTAGCACTCCCAGTCCTGGTGTTCAAGAAATTCAAGACAAGCCCCATGATACTGTGTTTCACTGGGGAGTGGCATGTCCCCTAAGTTGCTACCTCATCCTCCTTTAGGTGACCCGCTGTGGTCAGGTCAAGTGACATAGTGCACAAACTTGTGTGAAGGGTTAGGGAACATTTTTTGAAAATTTAAACCTGAAAAAGCAGATAGTTGAAGTTAGAAATCTAGAAGTGGAAGTCAGGCGGGCTGTTCACGACGTGCTTTGGCCAGTACAGTGAAGGGGACTTACAGTCACAACCTAGGGACAGCATCAGGGCTGTGGCCACCAGTGCACCCGGATGAACTGAGGAAGTGCTAGCCAGCTGCAGGGCTTGCCCGGCTCCCCAGGATGGTGGGAGGTGCTCCAGGACAGGGCACAATGTCCCCAGGATGAGGGGCAGTGCCCACACCCCAGGGAAGAAAGGCACGCCTCTGCCTGCTGGCTGCCCTGCCCCACCCAGCTGCGCTTCAGAGCCAACACAGAAGGAGGTGCCCTCAGCCTGTGCCTGCCAAGCAGAGTACCAGGCACAGCCTCGGATCAGCACCTCTCACACCACTAAATAAGACCCTGTGTTGAAATGCTGTGAGGAGGAAACTAGCTCTTTCCTAGAAGCATGAGCAACTGGAGGCTTAAAACGGTAAAACCTGGAAACTAGATCCAAAAGGCCAGGGGATTTGTCAAGCACACTTTTGGGCGTGTCTGAATGGATCGTGGCTCATGGCCTTGGGGACTTGGTACAGCCTGTCCTGATTCCTCTCTGGCCCTCCTCTGTGCTCTACATCCTGGCTGCCCTACGTAAGCAGCTCTCTTCTGCCATTACCCTCTACCTGCCTCAGAGACAGCTGCCCACGGATCGAGACATCGCAGAGCGCGAGCGACATCCATGCTGCTCTGCCAGGCTGCTTTGCTCTGGTCTTGGGTCACAGTGCTGGGAAGGTGACTGACACACTCCCGGGGTCTCTTAGTGAGCCGGACACGTGGGCACCCCAGCTAGGATCAGCCTCATCTCCTACCCAGAACCCAGGAGGCCACATGCAGAGAGCAAGCTGCCATCATTACCCAACCCAGCAGAGGCCACTCTCCTGTGGTGCAGCCCACATCTGGGTTTAGGCCTTGAGCCTTGGCACCGTCTGCCACCCTGCTGCACTTAGCGGCACAGTGGAGAAGACCAGTGAGTGAGTTACTCTTTCCACACGCATGCAGTGCTCACCTCAGTAAACACTCATCGTACGACATTTAATTAGACTCAGAGTTTCTGCTTAACGCCACACTCCTGCAATTCCAACTCCTTGGGAGGCTGAGGCAGGAGGGCCACAAGTTCAAGTCCAGCTTGGGCAATTTAGCGGAGACCCTGTTTTCAAAATGAAATTAGGAAAAGGCTGGCAGTACAGCTCATTCCTGAACCTCTGCCTCACATGCTCGTGCCTGGGCTCCATCCCTGGTTTTGAAAGTGAAAAGAGAGTTCCCATTAAGTGATGCCCTTCAGCACTGATCCCCCGTGCTGGCACCACAGACAGCAGGCAAGCTGTTCTCCTGGGTCGCCCTCTCTGCCCAGGCCTGACAGTGCCCTGTGATGCTGGTGGCTCTGCTCTAGTCCACTACACCCAAATGTGCAGGAAATGACATCCTTTATTGCCCCCAGTCAAGTGAATTCTATTTTTTTTTTTTGAATTTTTTTTTTTCTCTTGTTTCAGAACTTTTGTTTGTTTATTCATTTATTTCCATGGCTGGCTCAGCCTGCCCCGAGGGCAGGGCTGGCACAGCATGTGGTGCTGGGGATCAAACCGGGGTCCCTGAAGCTGCCTAGGCTTTCCTAAGCAGGTGCTTTAGACCACTGAGCCATCCTGCTGGGCCCAGTCAACTGAGTTCCGATTCTAGAGCCAACCTGTCTGATGGAGTAGGAAATACCTCCTCAGTCACTTGGGGCTCACTGAGCACAGTCCCCACCTGGATCCCAGGGCCATTGGGCATCCTAGAGTTTGCATGGAGGGGCACAGGACTGGTAGCTGCTCAGACCCCAGTGAACCCGCCAATGTCCACACTGGTGTTTCCTCCTCCGTCCAGGCCCAGCCACCACCTCCCGAGTTTAGGTTTTCATAAAAATCCAAGTGGCCTTCACGATGGAGAGAGAGTTCTAGAGCGGGCTCTCTCCAGAGCCCCAACCTCTGCGCACCCTTGGCTCACTTGGTAACATGCTGAGGGGGGGACACCAGTGTGGGGAGTGGCAGGGTCACGGGGCCTAAGTGCAACAGCTGCCTGCTCTGCAACATGCCCTGCAGAGCACATTACAGAGAGACACATACCTGCCCGACTTCCTGTGGCCGTCAGGGCGGATGTGTCCCAGGGCACAGGGGATGGACAGGCTATCGGGGCTCAGAGGGCCCCTGAGCTTGTTCCAGAAGGGCCAACAAAATTATTCTAATTTTGACCCTCTGAAAGGTGAGCATAAGCTGGGAGTGTAAACTGAATTTGAACTGTCTTTCTCCAAGCTCAGATTAACTAGGTCTCAAAGTGGGGATGAACCCAGCGCCTGCTTCCTGCCTTACAGATTTGACACTTAGTGACCACCAGCTGTTTATAACTGCTGTTCAGCACAGGCTCAGAAAGGCACAAGCTCCCTGGCCATATTTCCGTTTCCAAGACTGAAGCACGCAGCTGAATGTGTCTGATTACGCTGAAATTGGTCTTTAGCCCCTATTCAAACCCTGAGAATGTGGGCTCTTGTATGCTGTGCATAGTGAGCACAGTTTTGCTGATTTAGGGACTTGGGTCATGAAATCTGTGCCACCGTTGATAATTCTCAAATACACTGAAGGTTGCAGTGACACCCAGGAAGGAAACAGTTATGTAGAAAAGAAACACATATGCACTGTGTGAGGCCTTCCCTCCAAAAAATGTTTCACTACATTAGTTTGTTTCATCCTGGGACAGCCATTAAGATGAACCGTGCTCTGCTTCTGAAGCAGAGTAATGGGAACGCTTTCAGAGCCCAATGGATTTGTCATGGAAAGTATTTTACCTGTGCATACCCTTCCTCAAAAAGAGATACAGAGGAGCGAAATGATGAATTGCGTCACATGTCGCCATGAGGATAAGACGCAGACAGTTCACCAGTGAAGGCTTGGGAAGGTCCTCAGCATGCGCAGCGGCAGGGTGCGGGGTTCCCGGCGAGGAGTGCCGCTGTGCGTGTGAGCGAGCGCCTCCTCCAGGGCTTCAGCTCGCCCGTGTGTCCCTCTGCCTCTTTGGCTAATGGAAACTGACGCCCTTTCTCCTCAGTGTGCCGGCTTGCAGCAGGCCGTTGCTTCACTGCTGTTTTCCATCATTTCACTGCATCGCTGCTCAAATCAAATCCGCAAATGTTTATTTAGCACCTGGAGTCCACTCTGCAGAGATGTTTCACGCTGTGAAAGGGGCTAAACTCTGACCTAGATTTGGAAGCTCTGGACATACACCCAGCTGGATGAATAGCCATCGTCACGCCTGAAACTTCTTCACCCAATCCCCCTTGCTAGCATTGCGTTCCCTCTCCTAGCTAAGGCTGGCATGGTGGGCACTCCTATCACTGAGGCTGACGTCTGTCAGCCCCGAAGCCTCTGGACGACTGGAGGCATGCCTCCCCCAGGCCGGCTCTTGGGACCCACAGCTCAGGCGGCACAGCTGTATCTCCCACAGTTCTCTGCTTCCTGGAGAAGGGACCACTCCCTGGCTCCCTCTGGCTCCATCTCCACCAGAAGTGGGTGTGAAACAGAAAGACACGTGCGTTTCTCTGTGGCCTCAATGACTGTCAGCCTGGTGATCACTAGCCGTGAGGCCCCACCCTGCACGGAGGAAGCCACCAGGTCTCACCTGCCCTAGCACTTCCCATATTGCAGTGAAGCTGTCCTCAGCCCCTGATGTGTGGCCAGCACCCGGGACTTGTCAGGTCAGGGATTCGTCCTTGTTGTCGATCATCTGCCACCCACTAAAACATAAGTTCTGGGGCTGGCGCCTGAGTTCAGGGGTCTAAAGTGCCTGCTTAGGAAAGCTTAGGCAATCACAGAGACCACGGTTCAAACCCTAGCACCACATGCTGTGCCAGCCCTGCCCCCAGGACAGACTTAGCTGGCCAAAATAAAAAAAAAAAAAAAGTAAGTTCTATGTGACAGACAGAGGTTTTCCTGAGTCCTGACTTCGTGGTGCCTGCAATAGCATGTGGTGGGTAAGGGACCTTCGCCGCATCTCTGCCAAGTTCTTCAATGAGGCAGTGAGCTTGTGCACACCGAGTAACACCGTGCTGCCCCAGGCCCGCCCACTGGCTTGCAGGGGCACCTCTCAGAGTTGGGAGAGAACGAAGGCAAGGGAGGGGCCCAGCCGCCGGCCCTGCCAGGACACGTGGTCCACACGCGTCAGCTTATAAACGGGTGGGTCACTGCTTCTGTGGGCTCTGTAGGACTTCGCAGCTCCTTACACAATTCACATCCTTCCTTTCCCTGGCTCCTGCAGCTGGGGAGACTTCTTAAATGAAGGGTGCAGAATGAGCCACAAGCAGTACTTCAAGCAGCCAGGGGACTGGAGCACCATAAGCAGCTTCTGCCCAGCACAGCAGATCACTGCTCTGGTCTGTGCTGTGATCCTCAGGCGCCACCTCCCAGCTTGGCCGCCATGAGCCAGCCTGCAATTCCCATGCCACCCCTTCTGTCCCTGAACCCTTTGCCCTGGCTGGGAAGGGACTGGGTTTTCTGCAGAGCTACATACTGAGCTTCTTCCCTGCTGACAGAGCTCTCTGTCTTCAGGATGCCGAAATGTGACTCCAGGGATCAGGGAGGCAGGAACGGACACCTCTTCCCAGGCAGCCTTGGCTCTTGGCACAGCGCATGGGGCCTGGGGCAGACACCATCCTCCTGGGACACTTGGTGAGGCAGAGCTGCCCTGCTATACCCACTCCTGCTCCCCAGAGCCCAGGCTTGCTGGAGTTGCTCAGCCTGGAGGACCCTGTCCTGTGACACTGGGCGGAGCAGACTGGGCAGGTCAGGGGCCTTCCACATGCATGGCCAGTGCTGCAGGACTTTGCTGGTTTCTCCCACCCCATATTTTGACTACACAGCCCACGAGCTAGGGCCTTTTGACTCTCTCCACCCACTTTATAGGCGATGATGCCCAGGGTGTGTTAGCGTCATTAAGCAGAACTATGTACTGTTTTTAGCCTTGCAAGAAGCATCTGCTTTGTACTCTTTATTTTTGTTGAAGAGAATTTTCCTATCCTTAAATAAAGTGACACCAGCAACTATAGATATATTAACCCACCTAGGTCAACTAGGAAATCAAATTCTTTACCCACAAGCAAAACCCCACCTATAGGATTAGCTCATCCTCCAAATCATGGTGGTAGAACAGAATTCTGGTCAACTCGAATGCAGGCTTCACTTGCAGTACAGAGACCCGAGTGACACTCTGACTGTCATGCAGCTCTCCCCATGCACCACAGTCATTAATGTGTTATTTCTTTTTTTTTTT
>PVJA010032567.1:0-24035 GCA_004027025.1 Myocastor coypus | reverse complement strand
TTCTGCAGGAATAGAAAAGAGAAAGCAGCCGTCAGTGAGTGCCTGGTCCAAGGCTTCAGTTGTACTGTGGGAAAACTTGCTCATTAAACTCAACTTGGTCATGGCTATTAGTTTGCCTTAGTCTGTGATGAGGCTTTAACATTGAGGAGAGGAGTTGGCTGTTTACCAGAGTGAGAAAAGTTCTAGAAGATTCTTTACAGAACTGAATATGGGAAGGCCAATGCTATCAGTCTTGAGGGCCTCGACAACTTCACTGGAGACTCTTGTATTTTTCCTAGATTTACTTGGCAGGTGTTAAGTAGTAAGTAGTGATTGGGGGTGATGGAGGGAAGGGCTTTCGACAAATGAAGCTCAGAAATGCAGAGGCATGGTCTTTCAAAGACTTTTCTCATCAAAATACCAGAAACAGTGGTGATTACCACAGGTGGCACCCAACCTAACCATGATTTTGCTTCATGGTGTTTAGACCTCATCTCATTCACACTCAGTAGAAGCCGCACTTCAGTTGTGTAACCTTGATATTTGCTTGGGATGCTAGCCTGAGTTGTAATCCTCTCTCAAGATGCTGGGCCTGGACACACACTCAGCCACAAGATCGCAAGGGCAGACGCCCCACACATCGGGATCCCAGCTGGCTGAGCCATGGTGTTGAGGGAGGTAGGGACCCTAATGCAGGTCTGGCAGTGCCTTTACCAGGCATGTCCCACCCAGATTTGGGGAGCATCTGTACATGAGAGAGTGGAAGGTAACAGGAAGATCCTTTCCGAATGTGTTATTTCAGAAACAATGTGATGTACAAATAGGATTATTTGGAGAGTAAAAAGAAGGATGCCTTTTTGAATCTGTGAAATATTGACAGCGTATATACTTTGCATTTAGACTTCTATTTAAAATGTAAGTACAAAGTACAAAGGATAAAATTCAAATTACTGGCTTAGATTCAGTTGTTGGTACCTTTGTTTATGCTGAAAGGGAACCATATGCACATTTAGCCTTAGACAGTAACAAACTGTGACCGTTTTCCATGGCTTTCACCTAAGAGTGAAAGCAGGAATCATCATGTGTCTTTTCAGAGTCAATGGCTTCATTCAAGCTGCTGGTATGAGCATTACTCCAAATCTCAGTTCAGACCTTTCTAGGGTTGCTGTAAGGGATGCAGTGTTTGGTCAAGCATGTGGCATTTGAGTCCAGATGACTCTATACTAAGGGCCCAAGCTCTCCTTCTATTGCCAACTGGAATAAAGGTGTAGCTCACTTCCCAGCCTAAGGCCCTCCCTCAGAGGCCTGTTAGGACATCCACAGAAAGACGCTTCATTACAGCAGACTGAGCAGTTTATGCGCCATGAGATAAAGGTATCTTAACTGTCACACACTGTGAGGTGCATTGGTAAGACCAGTGCACAGAAAGGAATATGGAACTGTAAGCATTTACGAACTTGCCCAGGGATGCCAAGGGAGTATCACAGCTGACCATCCGTATCCAGCTCTACTACATCACTTACCTATCGCTGGCCACAAATCTCCACCTCGTACTGGTGTTACAGCTCTGCCATTCTCCCAGCCCTCCAGAAAGAGCTCTCCAACTATAATTAGATCATTCCCATGCTAAAATACCTCATTATAGCTTCTACTTCCTGGATGTTCCTGAGAACATGCAGATATGTTCCCTGTGGTCTGTGAACTTCTTGAAATTTTGAATAAATTCTGTATGCATTTTTGCAGACGCCATGTTCTACCAAAAGGAATTTAGCTCCTCAGATTTTGAGCCATCCATAGTCTTGTTCACAGCTACCTTGTTCACAGAAGAGCCCCAAATGCCTCGCCCTGAGAGGGTGGCAGAACACCTCACCTCTCTCTCCAACTCTGCAGACATAAACCTCGAAGCATGGCAGCTTTGCCCACTCACCCTAACCTTCTCTACTATGACCTTTTGCCCTCCTTAGAATCTTTCCCTGACTGGGATTAGAAGCCTATTCTAAGATCTTTGCCATGGCCATCATGGTCATCATTATTTAAAAAATCTTATTTCCTGAATTGCAAAAGTAAAATTCCTACTGTAAAATAAAAAAATAAACTTACACATTGAAACTCCCTAGGTTTCTATATCCCAGGAAAATTCCCCCTAACACTTTAGTATATTTCCTTTCAGATTTTGCCATGTCTGCATGTCATTTTATGAAAGTGGGGTTGCCACACAGATACTCCATTATGCAACAGAAGTTTGTGACACCACTTCGCGACATTATATGGTTATACACAGAGATGCACTATATATATATGTGTATATATATATATATATATGTGTGTATGTATATATATATATATATATATATATACATATATATATGTATCAGAGAGAGAGAGAGAGAGAATGTGTTTATTTAGGTGATGCATTTGATGTTTAGTTACTTCGTTACTTGTGATTATCCGCTCAATGAAAGCTGCTATGGTTGTCCTTGATCGTACAATTTTATGAACTTATCTGAGTATTCACAAATATATTTTTTTTTTCTAGAAATGCATAGCACATGTGGCAAATCAGCCGCCCAGTGTTCATTCTGAGCAAGCGCAGGGTGCCCACCAACGCCCTGTGCTACTTACAGTTTGTCACTCATGCACGTTCTTCCCTCACACCTCAGTCCAGTCTTCTCAAAGGCAGACATGGTACCTAATACATCCTGCACCTCTTTCTTAGGCTTGAGAAGCACAATAAACAAAGCCCTACAAGAATGAGCAGATGAACAAACAGGCCAAGGAATGAGTGACTCAGGAGCCCTCCTAGCCCACATGCCAACACTGTAGAGCGAGTCATGTTTGCACTTAGTGTCCCAAGCTTAATATGCAATGTTTATGTAATAAGTGAGTGAATCCAGGGCTGGCTTGATAGCTCAGCAGACTAAAGCACCTGCTTAGGCATAGCACAGCAGCTGGGGTTCTATTCCTGGCATGGTGTGCCACCCCTGCTCCCAAGACTGAGACTGGGTGTGGTGGCGCGTGCTTGTCATCCCAACACTTGGGAGGCTGAAAACAGGAGAATCACTACAAGTCCGATCTATGAAGTAAGACCTTGTAGACCCTGTAGACTGTGAGAGTGAATCCAGAATGGGCTTATCTCTTGATTTCACTTTAACTAGCCTTGCCCCAAACTTCTGAGTCTCCACTTCCCTATTTCTCACCCAGGAAATTTCTGGAAGGATCCTTCAGATTCTGCACCTGAATTTGTGTCTATACCATCTGATCACAGCTTAATTCATTTCTTTCTAATCTCTAACCCAAATACTCCAGCAACGAAATAAATTCCAGCGTAAAATAAGTGGCCAACATCAAATACGTATGGCCTTCTCCCCCTTCCACATTTGTTGTCCGACTTTCTGTACAATTCAGGAAATGGAAAATGGTTAGCGAAAAGCCACAAAGGTACCAGTGAATATTCTCACATATGTTGAAAGGTGTTTAGATCTCACAGAAATGAATCATACCCACCTAGGAGTTGTTGAAATCAATGTTGATTGAAGGAATGATAATATCTGCACAGGGATTTGTGCTTCACAGGATTTTCACATCTGAGAATGCTTTCTGTTCAATGAAGATGCTAAAAGAATGAATATACAGCTTTCAGTTTTGTAGAAATAGTCTCATAAGGTATTCTGATAAGAGAAAGTATTGGCCAGCTGTTTTAAAAATGAATAAACACTCAGCAAAAATATTCCTGGTCTGCATATCTGCCTCCTGCCTTATTTCTAAATTTTTAATGATGGGCGTTTCTACTTTTGTAATATTTTGATCAGGGATGTTGGGGTGATGCTTCTCATGGTCAAGTTTTATAGGAAAAGAAAACAGCATCAGTGTCCTTTTATTTAGAGAGCATGTGGATGTTGACCATCTAGCATCTGACCCTCCTTTTCCTTTTCTCTGCACACTTGGGTTCCTGCTTATCTCAAGAGTTCTCTTGTCCGACGCTTACGTCTCTTACATCACTCTACTTCCTGCTCTCCCCCCCCACACACACACACCAGCCTAGGGTCGCTGCTACTAGTTTTACTGTCCTCATTTTGTATCTGGCTGCTTGCATGTTGGGAAGATTACTTTACTTCTACTAAAAGTCCTTTACTTTTGGGAACTCCTTCTCTGATGTTATTAGAGCCACAGCTTTTCATCTCATGCTCCATATAGCCAGAAATGCATAGCTATCAGGAGTCCCTCATGGTGCCTGTTATTACTATTATTATTTTTTAAATCTGAATGCAAATAAATTTTGCCTACAGGTTTCTTCGGTGCACTCTGATGCCTATTTGCAGGCAGCTTCCCTCCCAGGCCCTGTGAGAGATCCTTCTTAATAACTTGACTGTACAGTTCTATAGCTGCTTTGCTTCTAGGAGCATGCCTGCAGCTTTATTCTGACCATAAAATCTCTCAGAGGAAAAGACTTGATTTGTTCACCTTTTCAGACTGACAACTGTTGGGTGAAATAGAGTCCCACTGTTGTAGGTAGAGATCGCTAAAGCCCCTTGATAATCATTTAGATAAAGAAAATGAATGAAAAGATGTGTGAAGGTTAGACACTGAGTAAGGGAGCAGCAGTGTTAGTCTAATGCCCAGGTCTGTACATAAGCAAGTTGAGGTTGTTCCCTCCCCCGTGCAAACACCACTGGTTTATACTGATGGCCTTGGTCAATGTCTAGACCCCAGTGAAAGGATAATGTGCTTTCTGTTTTGCAGAGTGGACACACAGGGCCTATGGGGCCTCCTTCTATTCCCTCTTCTTTCCGCCCAGAAGATGAGCTGGAACACCTGACCAAAAAGATGCTGTATGACATGGAAAATCCCCCTGCTGATGACTACTTTGGTGAGTGAGGTCGAGAGGTGACTGCAGAAGCATGTCCTATGTAATTTGTATTACTGGGTAATGGGCAATAGGAGCAGCTCCACTGCTAAAATAGTCGAGTCCTGATGTGTGAAGGATGGCACCCGTGCACTTGCTCTGAATGGCTCCTGGGAAATTCAGTAGAACCCTGTCAGAGGTGGAAATAGCTATGAAACTTAGACCATAATCTCAGAGTTCCTTTAGATTCCTTTAAGATACAAGTTGGGTTTTAAGATGATTTTGTACAACTTAGATTTTCCGTGGCCAGAAGAGCATTTCAGGGTCTGTTTGGTTTTCCCATGACTCCAAAGATTCATATGTAAAAATGGGAGTTAAAAATCACCTAAGCTGCCCATTCTTTCCCCTACTGAGTTCTTTTGCTGTTTTTAACTTTCTCACTTTTCAAAACAGCAAGTAACTCTGAACAGGTTTTCATTCAAGCCCGTGAGCACAAGTTTATAAGTTACATGCCAGTTGTGAAGTAAAATGGGCATAGAATCTGGCGTGGAAGTTGTATGGATTCAAAGGTGATGACACCTACACAACTAATTGCTAGCTTAGATTGAAAGTGCTTTTCTAAACAAAAACTGTACTCACCAATCTATGGTAAACTTTCCGGTCAGCAATAAAGAGAACAAGCATATTACAACTTTGATATCTAATATAAATAGGCAAATAATGGAAATAATAGCTCCCCCACAGGATGGGAGATGATTTTCTAAACTGTTAATAAATTCATCTAAATGGGGAAAAAAAAAAAAAAAAAAAAAAAGTGCTAAGATGTGTAAGAAGGCCAGAAGAAGTTGTAACAGATTTTCGAAGTTCTATCAAGAACTTCACTTTATAAAAGGAGTTGCCGGGACTTGAACCTGGCCCTTTAAACCAAGGGATCTTAGATTTTTTGTGGTGACAGTTATTTCACAGAAAAATAAGGCCTGTGTACTAGAATATAATATAATTAAAGAGCTAACTTCTAAGGATGTGTGCTTGACATATTATAGTAACAAATTGTATGGATCAATAAGGAAAACAGACTGTAGGTAGAAACTATAAATGAATCACTACCTAAATATGATGTAGGGAAATAGATAAAACTTATCTTTAGATCCAAAAAAAATAAATAAATAAAAAATAAAAAAAATTCCTTACTTCTGCACAAAATAACTGAGAAAACTTGGGCAGATTGCTTTTTATCCCTTTTTTTGTTTTGTTTTCTCCATAGTACAGAAATAATAGCTATTTTATACTGTTATTGTGAGGAATGAATGAAATATTTATAGAAAGCACTTAGCCAAGTTCTTGGCACATAGAACATGCTCTGTAATCAAAGTTCTCCAGTGCCCAGGAGGATTGCAGTTTACTTAAGGAAGCAGGATGTGCCCATTAAAAAATCCATGAATAATACTTGATTTAAATTTAAATTTCTACCAACAATAGAACATGTGTCACCAATTGGTAAGCAATCGTTGCCAAATGGTGGTTTCTAACCATGACAGAACTTGAAAAAAAATTACTTTTATTGAGTGTTTATGATATATGGCAGTACTATTTTATGTACTTCGCAAAAAATAACTTGTTTCTTCCTTATGGCAAACATATCCCTGTGAAGTAGATCCTATTATGATTTCCACATTAGGAAATTAAGCCACAGCATTCATGTCTAGTATTTGACAAAGTAACAACTAATAAGTTTCAGGACTGGATTAGTAGTCAGGCTCCAGACCTATAGCTTTAGACACCACACTATACGAGGAAACACAAGAGAAGTAGCCAGCCTATGTCTTGATCGGTAAGTAGGTAGAGGATGGATGGATGGATGGGTGGATGGATGGATGGATGGATGGATGGATGGATGGACAAATAGACGACAGATGGATGGATGAATGGAAAGACAGAGATAGAAATAGTGGTGGAAAGGCAGAAGCACCTCCGCTTGAAACAGCTAGGTAGAGATGTCACACCTATATAGCCATCAAGATATTCCTTCTCCCTAAAAATATTATGAAATCTGCCATAAAACTTTATCTTAAGAGCTCTTCCTTGGGTGGTCAAATTATAGAAAGCGCCATTTCCAATATTTCTATATTGGCTATCTTAATGAAACTGTCTGTATCTAAAATTTCCATTTGATGTGTATCTGTTTCCTTATTATTGATATTTTCTTCTTTACCAGACACATGAGCTTGCTGTTATTGGTGAAATAAGGGTCACTAGAGTGAGGTCAATGAGAGGTGCTATTTATCGAAAGCTTCAAAGCTTTAGAAAGCCCAGTCACTGCTGCAGTGTGAATGGCAGTCTAACAATGGAGTCTTCTCTTTTCAAGTGGGGAGATAAAGGTTCAGAGAGGCTCAAGCAGTTGTTCCAGAGCATGTGGGTAGCAATTTCATGATCTAGACTCGCTCTTCCAGTTTCCTGTCCGTTCTGGAGCAGAACCACTTCAGAAGGCTTGTGGCATTCCTGTAGATGGGGAGCAGTTATCTTGTAGGATTTGTGTCACTCTTTAGAGATCTATGAGAGATGAAAGGCCACTTCTGCTCAAAGCTGTACTCTTTGTTTTCAAGAACTTGATGTCACTGATATACGTATTTCAGTTATGTTTAACATCCAGAATGAGGTGATGGGATACCGACAGGTTTTTTGCCATCGCTGTGCTGCCAACCTTAAGAAGATCACACACCTAAAACCATGCCATCAACCCTGGTAGTTACAGCCGTACCACTGATTTTGGAGGAAGGCAAATCACTGAGATTCATAGTTCATCTTTTGTTGTTGTTGTTCTTGTTCCCTCTCTCTCAAGTCAGACTTTGATAAAACAACCATGAAAGCCAAATTGTATCTCAGCTGGATAATTTTAAAACTCACTACTTGAGAAAAGGGGCTAGATTTAGTGTATCCATGCGTCCCGGTATGTCCCTGTTGTTAATTTTGATTTTTGCATTACTGTATGTGATAAATGCCACAAAGGGTGAACCATGACATAATATTTGAGAGATTTCATATCCTTGAGGAGAAGCTAAAGTCTGGATGTTACAGACCTTTGCCTGGTACTTAGATTCAAGTTCTGGCTGTAACAGTTTTCCTGAGGACTCACATTTGTCTTTCCATTGACGATGGCTGAATGGTCTCCAAACATTTTTTTGTACATGTAAGAGGGGAGATATCAAAGGAAGACAAAGACAGAGGAAGATTCTTACCTACTTTACTTAAACAGACAGTGAGTCCTTGTCCCAATTTGTTTGAAGCAAGGTTGCATACCTTGACTTGATTGCTTGTATTTGGAGAAATCTATTTCCCTGGAAAACTAGAAAACTTGGACTGTTCCTTCCAGCAATAAATGTGTAACATGAAAAAGCAATGACCTACTGTAAGTTACTACAATTGAGGATAAATTCAGAACATAAAAGAGAAGGATTCTTCAATGAACTGCTAAAATGAATGGGAGGAAAAGTATCATTGCTAGCAAATTGGAAAGCTCTACTGCTACTTTGTAGCGCTGGAGCTTATCTTTTGAGATGGTTTGCAGGGAAAAATACAAAGGCATGTTGTGTTTGTCAATGGATAATCTTGAAATATCCCTTTAAAATTATCCAAGGGTTTTCCGTATTAATCAGAGAGCTGATAAATTTTGCCCTTTCATTTATTCTGAAAGGGAAGCCATGTTTCTGTGAAACCTTCCCTCTGTGAATATCTGTGATCGTGGCATGATTATAAATAACAGTAGTTCCTGGGGCTGGCGAGATAGCTCAGCAGTCTAAAACACCAGATTAGGCAAGATTAGCCAGGGTGAGGCCTGTGGTTTAATCACCAGCACCACATGCTGTGCCAGTCCTGCCCTCAGGGTGGGCTGAGCCAGCCACAAAAAAAAAAAAAAAGTAGATCCTAAGGCTGAAAGCAACAGCATCTCTGGAAAAGAACGTTGTAATATATCTGAGGATGGATTTAAATTTAAATTATCTGGTAGCATATTTTCAAGTATAAAGCTATAATTATCATGGCATTGTTTATGTGGTCTTGTCTTGTTTCTTCTTTTAAAAAGAAAGCTCAAGTATGTGAGTCTTAAAATTGTTCCGTGAGCTATTTGAAATCATTATGCCTTCAGAGCAGCACGAGGTACATTCTCAGCATTAGACTTGGCATTTATCTAAGAGAAATTTTGTTTATCCCTGAGCATTGTTAGTGGGGGACATTGAGATTTTCTTTTTGCATGAAACCAAGAGTTTGCTCTAGCAGAATGTGGCTTTGCTCTTCCAAAGGACAGCTGGACAGATTGGGGGACGTGAGTCACCAGAAAGGCTGACACATGAAAAGCCTTCAGAGAGGAGAGCTGTGAGTGGAAACGTTCTGTCATTGCTGTAGTGATAACATCAGCTTACCCTGCATGGTGCTGAGTATCTTCTCAATCAAGGTGAAAATGGAGCCCATTGAATGTTTATAAATAGAACCAGACTTCCCAGAATACTCCGGGCAAGGGTCTGTTTTCTTCTTACCAATCAGCCCAGCTGGTAAGGGAGTACTTAGCAAACACCTTGGCTCAGGTGTTTGTGAAGCTCGAAACCATCACTGCAGATGCATTGGAGTGTGTGGAGAAGAGCAGAGAAGTCCCCCTGATTGCCCTGGGAAGCGTGCAACACGCAGGAGGACTCTCACTTCACAGCCGTAGCTCCCAAGGGAGTGACACTAGCAAATTCCCATGCAGGATCATGAAATAGCCTCTGCAGCACACAGTCAAGTCCTTGGTGGGGGAGTGGGGGTGGGAGGGACATAGCCCAGCGGCACAGCCCCGGCCTGACAAGCTCAAGGCTATGATTCTCGTTCCCAGTACCCCCCCCCCCCCAAAAAAAAAAAATCTAGGCCAAAACCTGCCAAGCATTTGTTGGGAAGGTTAGGACAGGTCCTGCAGCAATGGTTCGATGCTCAGGTTAGATTTCGCAGAAGCCACCCATCACTGATGTTCTGTGACTTACTTATCTCAGGTTGCTCAAATGTAAGACTTTTATATCTAATTTCTAGATCTACCTTATGATTCCAGCTTTTATACTATTTGGAGCACTTCCATACCTGTTGTATCATTTGATTGAGAAGCAGCCATACAGAGCCATTTACGTCTTGCCATGTGGCATGCGAAGAAGCACTAATGCCCAAGACCCTCCACACCTCTGCACCCTGCTCTTCTTCCCGCGGGAGGCATTAGAGCCTGTAGCAGCGCAAGGGGCCTGAAGTCCTGGCCCTCTTACTTCAAATTCAAATTCCGATTTCCTTTCATCCCATCCTGCTCTCTTAGCATCCTGTTGGGGAGTCATCCATGGGCCCTAAAATAGTTAAGTTCCTGTTCTCTGTTTTGGCTTTTTAATGTGTATGAGGAACAGGTGGGAGGCCTAAAGTGAGAGGTGCTGAGATGTGTGTGCTAAGCTGTTTTCATTGCCGTCACCAGAAAATGATTTCCAGCATACATGCCCCACCAGTCACAAACTGGGAAAGGGCCCGGTGGACAGCCGCCCTCAGCCTTGAGCCTGAGGGAGGCCACATGGGCCTTGGTTTCTCAGATAAACTACCTAGGTAATTAAAAACCCCAAAACCACAATGGAAGAAAAATTGGTGAAAGAGCAGTTTAGAGCAAAGATTATATTGATTTGGGGGGGAAAAATGTGCTCCTTGATTTTATTTCTGTGCGGACTCTTAGGGTATAAAGGGGTCCCAGGAGTAGAAACCTTTCTAGCTAATGAAATATATATTTCCTCTGTGGTAGTGACTTCTGATAAAAGCACTTACTTGGTGTAGCATATATTTACAGCACTAAATAACTAACTCCGAGTATTTTATGTGTTCGATCTCAGACACATTAATTAATTTAGCTAGTATGTTTTTAAGCACAGATTGGGAAATCCAGACTTATAGTAAAAAATAAGATAGTCTAAGAAACTAGATAATTTTTCATTTTCCAGAAATTGAACCTGAAATGACTCATTCAAGGCCGCATACCTGAGTGTTTTGAAACCTGCAGCTAAAATTTCCTTTCTGAATGAGAAACAGACATTAGTCTCTGATGGTGCAAAGAAGGGTGACAGGGTTTTACACAGGTGAGGAAGTAAGTTTTGCTTAGCAGAGTTTCTGAACTCAGACTTTGATGTACCTTCCTAAACTTGGGAGGAGCACATTACTCTTGAAAAATAATAAAGATAAAATTCTGCAAAAAATCTGAGCTTAGTTTTCAAACACAGAAGAACCAAAGGTCCTGTTACCCCTTCTCTTACTGTCTTCATCAACTTTACATCCTTGCTGTGTTTAACATCAGTCTTTCTCATGAAGCTATAAATCTGAGAAGGGGGAACGATTTCTGTGTAGCACACTGTGGGATCTGATCTGGGTCCCATGGACAAGGCCTGGCGTATACAGTATTCTTGATATGTTTAATGGATTGGTAGAGTAGTAAGTGAAAGTTGTGAGCAGACAATTCATATTCTCCGTGGCAGGATATGGTATGTAATAAAGGATGTATCCATTTAATAAGTGTTTATTTATCATCTGAAGATGTTAAAGCTGGAAAGCGTCTTAAAAACTATCTAGGAAAATCTTTCATTGTTGCAGAAGATGAAGAGGACTTTTAGATCCATAAAGTATTTAGTGGCAAAGCCATAAGTTATAATTGAGATTTTCTCTTTTCTCATTCATTTTTTTAATTGCATGTGGCTGTTGCATTTATTCAATTTAAAGGAAAATTCAGGCTAGAAAGACAGGTCAGCTGACTAAGTATCTAGAGCAAGGAAGAGGGTTCGATCCCCGGTCCTGCATGTCACACTGGTCTAGCCACCAAGGCGCACTGAACCGGCGACCGAGTCCAGCCATGGAGGCACATGCCTGTAATCCCAGCACTGAGGAGGCTGAAAACAGGAGGCTCATTATGAGTGTGAGCTGTGTAGTGAGACCCTGCACAAAATACATGAATGGAAAAAAAAGTAGAATGGAGTTGACCCCTATGGACTTGATCTCTTGTGTATCTTCTGTGAAATTTAAAGATTGAATTTTTCAGTGGAAAGTTTATATGATTAAGGTTTTTTTGTTGGTTTCCTTTGGAGACAGCATTACTATGCAAATTAAGCTGGCCTTGCACTCACTATGTACCACTAGTAGACCTCTAGCCCACGATCCTCCTACCTCAGCCTTCTGAGCTCTGGGACTACAGGCATTGGAGCACCGCCTCGTCCAGCGAGATATTATTATTTAATGACCAGATCACTTATTCCTTTATTTTGGGTTTCCTCTGTGAGCCTTGTTTCCAAGATAGCTTCCACAGTTCAGCAGTTTCTGCTGTTGGAATATGATCGCTCAGGTTGACAGGATGCAAGAAACAGCCTTCCCCTTGTCCACATGAGTTGTCCATAGCAACAAGCCCGAGACAGTGCTCTGGTTACACTGGCCCCTTTGAAGTCCAGAATTGCCACTCACAGCTGGTGTTCGCTACAGTCATGACACCCACTTGTGGCCGCGTACTCATGGAGTTATACCTGAGTCACAAGCTGTATATCGCAAGAATAAAAAGTAGACCAGGGGCTACCTCTTGGATGACTGGACATCCTTGGATTATTAGCTAGAGAAGCAGACTTGAAATTCTAGGAGAGAAAGCACTGCTGGTGCATACTTTTTTTTTTTTTTTTTACCATATGTGTATTAGGTACAAGGTCTCACTACACAGCTAGGACTTGTAAGTGATCCTCCTGTCTCAGCATCCCCAATGCTGGGATTAAAGGCATGCACCACCATGCCTGGACTCACTCACCAGCTCAGCACTCCTCAGTAGTGGGGTTGGCATGGCATGTGGGACCAGATATTGAAGCCTGGTCCCAGCACTTGCCAAAGCAGGTGCTTATTTCACTGAGCTGTCTCACAGGCCCCAGAGCACACATTGTGAAGAGCAAAAATTAAAGGTCTCGGTGAGTAAGTCATCCAGGGCTGCATGCTGAGATGGAGCCAGAGCTGAAATCCGCAGTTGAAGTGCTAATTATGCATTCTCGAGTCAGAAAGCACAAACACCCCAAACTGAGAATTCAAGCGTCTTGCTCCTCCAAGTCACCTTTCCTGCCTGCAACCTACACTTTCCCTACCACTTTCTTTAAAATACACAGATGATTATCTTCTTCCAGACTTTGAAGTCACATCAGGATTTTCAGAGACATAATTAATTGACTGTCAGCAAAGTCATTGTTTGAACATCCATGGGGCTCTTCTTGGGAGGCATGGGCTGTACTTTTAAGCAAGTGGATTCATTCTTGATCAAATATTTCCTGAGTGCCCACTGTACACCAATCGCTGCAGTGTGTACTGTGTGAAATAATGTGGCATAAGGACCACAGAGTGAAGGCATTTGCTTAATCCAGTGGTGCCAAGGCTTTGATGGAGAACAGATTTCACAACTAGCCACGAACCAACCATTACTTTGCACCTCTGGGTTCAAAATTTTTTGTTTGTTTTCCTTATGATTTTTTTTCTTGACCTATGCCACATAAAATTCTAAGGAAGCCCGAGTGAAGTGACACCCATTGCTGGAGTGGAAAGATAAGGTAACAATGTGCTGTCCCAAAAGGCAGGTGAATGCCTCTAAAGAAAATCAGGCAGGCAGTGTCCAAGCCCCGAAAACACAGGCAGTCCCAGGAGCCGGTCCAAGTTACCCGCTGTATCTCAGTTCCTCTCCCAATCTGACTCCAGTGTCAGTCTTGTGGCCTTCAGTTCCTCAGAAGCACTGCAATAATGAAGAGCTCTGATCTCACCCTCTCCTCGTTCGCTGCCGTCAAACTTTGATTTCTACAATTCCTGTGTCTTGGCTTCACTCTTTCTTGCCAGTGCACACTACTGGTTAAAGTTCAGTAGGAAGTCACAGAAACCTCGGACCCAGTGGGCTTGGTGCTACAGCCGACGAAGGGGCAGCAGGCAGGAGCAGTGGGAAGAAGTTTTTACCTGCTAGTGAGTTGCCCTGGCTGTCTTTTTCCACCTTAGTTGGGGTCATAGCAAGTTAGAGAAGCTCTTCCGAGACATCTAACTGGAGAGCACCCCATCATTACACGCTTAGGAAGCACTTTGACAATGCTTACCATCTACAGCAGCTGTCTTACCATTATTTCCCAAACATTTTTATTTAAATCAATTAATTTCTTAGTCGACTGTTTCATTATGTGTCAGTATTCCCTTTCTCCCAGAAGACATTAGTGTAAATGCAAGGCCTAAATTGAAAAGTGTGCACTCATAAACTGATGCTCCAAATGTTGAAAAACGTGGCCGCCGTTCAAAGAAGACCAAATGATGGGAAATGGTGTTCCTGGGCACTCCTCAGTGAGGTAAGTGTTACAAAGTAAACGCCTTCCAGCGTGAAGAGTTTCCACGACATTGTAAGAGGCAGTGGAACGGCACAAGGTCTGGCTTCCTTGGTTCAAGCCCTGAGGGCTTTGCTGTGTCCCACAGATTGGCAGTGACATCTTGGGGTATTCTCTTCTTTGGGGATTATATTTCTCCTGTTAGGATGCTAATGCACATGGCCTCCTCTGGTCCTTTTGACCCGTACAGAAAAAGTGCTGTACATGCTTCTCTATGCACTGCTAAACTTACAGAGGGATTAGAGAAACAGCTACTCTGTAAAATTACAATGATGCTGGCTGCACAGTCTCAGTGAAAAATTGGGAAAGAAATGCAAGAATTGTATTTCCTGAACAATTTTATGCTCTGTTTGGAACTGTTCACCATTTCTTGTGGTTTATGGAGAAGTTCACTGCACTCCAAGCATTTCTGAATGCCAATTAATAAAATAGGATTTTGAATATGGTAATGAATACCATTCACTAGTGCAGGATGCCTTGCTATCAATCTGTTCAAGCAGGTGAATAATGTTGTATACCAATAACGGCTAGCAGAGGTGTGTGGTATTAATATTGGTAACCATCAGTGTGACAATGATGTTTCCTGTAGATAAATATCACTGTCATCAAAATGAATAATTTATCTTTGACTATATGGGACAATGAAATGAGTGTTAGGCTGGCAGTCTGAAGGCCAGGTGTTAGTCCTCGGTTTTCTGTCACTGAATCAGGGACCTTTGCTCTTTGTGCTACTCTGAAAATGTTTCATTACTTAATATAGAGAATCATTCTTTGAGACCCCGGAAGATTAAAGGACAAGCAAGTTAAGGGATGAAACCAAAGCTGGATTTGCAACTCAGTGGTAGAGACCTTGGATTGCACACTCAAGGCCCAGGAGTTCAGAGCGGGAAAGAAAAGAGGAAGGGAAAGAACTGTGAATCCTCAGCACCAGACAGGCCCAGTGGGGAGATAATGGAAAGCTGAGTGTAGGTTTTCTCATTTATTTTTATTTATTTTATTTTATTTTTTGTAGAACTGGGGGATTGAACTCAGGCCCTTGCACTTGCCAGGCAAGCACTTATTCCACTGAGCTATCTCCCCAGCCCCTTTAGCCATTGACCCAGCTCCTAGTTTTCTCATTTAAACAAGCTCTTTTATATGTAATTTAATTGTTTATTAATAATTAAAAATACTAAATCAGATCATTTTCACGATAATTTCACCTCTGAGTTTCCATTAATTCCCCTAATTTTAAAAACTAGTGTTCTCTATTTTGCATTCAGTAGAACCAAATTAAATAAGTAGATGTATAATAAGCATTTTCTAAACTGTCACGGAAGACCGAAATGTAAAAGATGTTTCTGTTATCCTCCAAAGCTATATCTCATTTGGTTTATGCCGTTTATGATTAGTATGTAATGATCTTTTCTCTGAATTTTTAATGATTTTGTTTGTCTCCACTACAATGAACATTGTAGTGCATTTTCTTATGATGTTGTCTTCTTATTGGAATATCATGAAAGAAAATAAAAGTGTTTTCAGTCATCATGTGTGAGAAAGCAACACCCCAGGATCTACCACAGTGTTCTCATTTGCTGAGCAAACTACTCTTGCTTTTTAATGTGGAATGCACAGGAACTAATTGAAAAAAGACAAAATGAATTTTGACTCAGACTGTTCAAGATGAGTCATCACCTACTTTCTCATCAGACATGTTAAGAAAAAAAAAAAATTAAAGAAAATGAGCCGCCACACATCTTTACTGTTGGCATCAGCATAATCGATCCAGAGTGTTTTTCAGCAGCACAGAGAGTGCATTTCTACTAAGTTGAGAATTGCAGGTTGTACAAAAACCTAGTTAGTTTTTTCTTTGTCAGTAGTCTGAAGAAAGTGTCTTTTTTCTCTCTTGGTGGAAACATTGCAGTCTGAGTCCTGGACTCACCAGCAGTTTTTGCCCACACCATTCAAAAGCCAAGTTATGCTCTCCATTACACCCCCAGAGGGTGACAGGGACAGGACCCTCTGCTGAACTTCTGGTCCTGATGCCAGTGTGCCTACTGATGTATCAGGAAACAGGGGCACAGAATACAACAGGAACCTAGAGCCAGGGTGGAATTGCTACTTCCCCGAACATCGTTTACCTGGCCTTATTGATGTCACTGATTAAAGTAAAGAGAAGACTTTGCCCTGGTGGAGTCTGAGTCTGAGGTCCAGATATGTCCTCTATTTTCCTTGTGAAACTAACTTACAAAAGATGTTGTACTCAGAAAGAGGCACTAAAAGCTCCTATAGAATATAGTATCCCATGCTTTCTAATTCTTATTGTTGGATGTTATCTATAACTTTGTTATCTTTATTACTGTCATATATGAATATGTGTTTGCCTATCTATATTTCCTGGCTCAGTGTATGCTCACTGAGATATCCCATCTTTGTCTTGTTCTTTCCTTTTTCCTTAAAGAGCAAAATGAGGAGCTAGACCTAGACAATTTTTAAATATTTTTTTATGCCACACTACTCAGACTTTGGCTTGCTATAAGCCAAAGTCTAATGACTTGATCTTAAAAATTTCCATTGCAGATTTTGTTTAAAGTAAAATAAGCATTTACTATATGCTATGAGGTTTATGTTCCTTTATCTTGTTCTTTCCTTCTTCCTTAAAGAGCAAAATGAAGAGCTAGACCTAGATGATTTTTAAATATTTTTTTTTACGCCATGCTACTCAGATTTTGGCTTGCTATAAGGTTTGTCTAATGATTTGATCTTAAAAATTTCCATTGCGGATTTTGTTTAAAATAAAATAAGCATCGTTGGAGCATTTACTATATGCTGTGAAGTTTATATTCCTTACTCTTACGTAGCGTGGCCGCAACACTATGGAAGCAGCTTTTCTTGCTTTGCAGATGAAAACCTCATTCAAAGAGAGCTCGTTTTCCAGGATTCTAGCAGTTGGGGTTGCAATTTCCACCCAGACTCTTCACTGCTGCACATGTGTTTCATGTAGTCTTTGGTAGGACTATTGTTTCCAGAAGGTAAGATAACTGAAACCTTAGGAGAAGACCCACAAGATCTGTGCTCACTGCCCAGCTTTTCGGGCAAATCTCCTTTTGATTCTCGTTCTACTTCCTTTGGGGACATTGTTTCAGGAATGATTTGATTTCCTCTGATCCAAGGGCCCATCATGAAGGAAACAGGAGGTAGAAAACAAGGCATGCCCTTTCTCTGTTTGAATTATGCCAGATGTCTCAAAGTCAAGATCTTCCTGTGCTACAAGGCTAATAGTGCCTACCTGGGCCACTTAGTTCAAATGATATCGGAAAAGTGCTGGACACAATATTCATTTTACAAATACCACTCAAGATGTGCATCTCCATTTTCTTTCCACTTCAACTTGATTAGACCTCTTAATTGCAATTTTATCAGTATGTATGTTCCAGGATGCTTTTCTGTTCACCATTTGTTCCAGTCCAGTGCTGCCTTCTTTCTTGTGCAGAAATAGTTCCTCTTAATCTTTATCAATGACATCTTCTAGTCCAGTGAGCCCTGGAAAAGTCAGGCTGAGGCCCACTGCCAAGGGGGAATGATGAGAGAGAATAAGAGAAAAGGAGCTCACTTTGAAAATAAGGTCACCCTATTGACTTGTCATCAGGAAGGCAATAGCTAGCAATTGGCTCGCTCAGTCGGAAGTTGATACTATTTTAGGCCATCAGCAGGAGTGTCAATGTATCTGTGAATTTTGGCATTTTGTTTCATTAAGGTGGTTCAGGAAGCCAGACACTGATTAACTGATTCTTCAACTTAGATCCCACTCCTAATTTTGGATGTGTGGTGTCTTCAGGCAGCTGCTGTGTCACCCTGCTGCTAAAGAAAACCTGTGCTTCTGAAGCAATCTTGGGAGCAGTTTATCCCACGTCCTACTGTCCTGGATCCTCTACTGCTCTACATCTCTGGTGATAGGTGACACCAGGGGTATGATTCCTTTTGCTGCTCCTCTGGCTTAGCAAGGAGGTGCAGTTCAGGTATGTGGGTTCACTTGCCATCCAAGGTTTAGCTGTGGTGACAGCATCCTGACTAATGTAGTAGGCTTTCAGGGAGCTTCTGCTTGGAGATCACCCAAGAATCCTTCTCAACATCACAGTTACTGTGAAGTGCACAGGTGACAAGATTTGCTTAGGTGAGGCTAGGAAAAGCATTGACTTTGAATCATTGATAAGGTTTTGGAATCTGATTTATTTATAAATGTTCTTGAGAAAGGTAAGGATTTTTACCTAGAATATCTATAGTGCTCTTTGTGCTTTCTTTTGTTTACTCAGTAGTTACTAAAAACCTGTGCCTAGCTCTGTACTGGACATTTGCTTCAAATTCTCATCTCATCTCTCTCTCTCTCTCTCTCTCTCTCTCTCTCTCTCTATATATATATATATATATATATATATATATATATATATATATCAGCTGCTATATGAAAAAATATTACTGGAGTTTGAGGATATTGTGGGAGGAAAAAGTTACAGTGGTTCACTAGAATTGTTTTTGTAACATAAATAATGTTGACCCTGGTGATGGAATTTTTCCAGATGTACCATGAGTTCAAGAACATTTCAGAAAAACAGTTCAGTCTAAACAAAGAACAGGACCATAGACAGTTGCAAAAACAAGTGTGACTAGAGAACAGGGTATGAGAATCAGGAGTGAGAATAGCAAATGGTCAGGGGCAGGATTTGAGGGGCATTTTGTTGCCCACTAGAATCTGGAATCTTTGCTGAAAGCCTTTAGTAACCATGCAGAGTTAAACAAGAGCAGATACGATACCTGACTAGAGACCACGCTGGGCCTCATGGGGAGGAGCTGCTTGCAACAGGAGAGGATTCGAAAGGCTGGACGTTGTTTCAGATGTTACACACTGTCAGGGGACTAAGTGCCTGAGCAGTTTCAGTGGACAGTGTGGCAAGGATGGGGAAATGGTGTCAGCAAAGTCCAGGAGACATAGGTGGAATCTTCCTTGTGGGCTTCTGTCATGAGAGAATAAGATTAAGTGTGACGAGCAGACAGAAGCTGGATAAGGATCGAGCCTGCCATCCACTGGGGTCCTTGTAGGAAGCAGTTGCGTCCCCTTCATCAGTACGTTGTGTGTACCTCCTGTGAACTCTCCTTCTGCTAGGCATTGGTGCAGCTGGAGCGAGTAAGACAGACAGACAATCCCTGTGACCTGGGGCCTACATTCTAATGAGAGGAGAGCAGCACAAAAATAAGTAAACTATTGAGCATGGAAGGCAGAGGGATGTTCTACAGACAAAATTAAGGAGGAAGAAGAGCACAGTAAATGATGGGATATGAGCCAGGATGGAAGCGACATGAAAATAGTAAATAGTATGGCAGGTAGTCATGACACCCTTGCTGGGGAACTTGGATGTGTCCATTTTGGCATTGTTTTTATTGCTTCATTTTATAATTTATTTATTTCTCCTAAAAAGGAGCATCAATATTAATAGCACAACTAAGTGTTTACAGACAGATGTGTTAGCCATTGTCTGAGTTGTCAACATGACACATGCCAGGAAAACAAAGGCATAGACCCGCCAAAAAGTTGAATATGGCGGGGACAGACACATTTGGACACAAACCAATGCTTGTCAGTCAAAATACAGAGTTTGGATTAGAAAAGGGCAGAAAGACCTTAGATTCAGTCCGCATCCTTTAGCTCGACATGGAGAATTATGAGTGAGGAAATCCCTTACATGTTTAACTTTACAGTTTTCTGACAGCCTGTTTTGTGATCCTCTTGCATGAGCTCACCCAAAGCAGTCATTCTGGGTCCGGACCCATGGGACTAAAGATCTACTCTGTCCCAGATCTCCCTAGGACTTGCCCAGGGAAGCTGAGCAAATTTCACTTTTCTGTGCCCTGGTTTTCCTGACTGCAAAGCAGAAATGTTTTTAGTACTGTTTGTGACAGTGGTTTGAGGAGGATCGTATAAGCAATACCACCTGCTTATGTATAGCCGTGCTGACAGTCAGCATGTACTGAGTCTTTGCCATGTTAGTATGACATCAAAGATGTTAGACTGTCATGATGTAGTTAATTGGGCTTCTGCCATTTGGACATATACTTGAAACCAATCTCAGATGATGACCGCAGCAAGAATTTTTGGGATTTCCAGTTATGATGTTAAAATATTGACTACTTAGTGACATTGATGTTCATTGTATTCACAGAAGTTCTAGACAACCCACTCTAAGTTACAGTCGTTTGAAATTCTACGGTGTAAGTGGAGCCCTAGCCTTTCAGGGCAAGGACATTACATTGGTTCTTTTGCATCTAGTGCAGTCTGCCCAAAGCATTTATGACAAGCTGACCAGAACGCTTCAGCCACTGATTGCTCATTGTTGTCACATTATATAGTTCTTCTCTGGATGGTGCAGATGAGAAAACTGAGTTCTAGGGCCATTTAGACTTTGTTCAAGGTCAGACAAATTTTCAAGAGGTGCTTCCTCAATTGCTTAACAAATAACTGTTTTTAATGAGAACAGCTTTTTTCCGCTAGCTAACACTCTCTGCAATTGGTCTGCCTTTTATATCACTATGTTTTCTGTGTCATTGCTGCTGTTCATACAAAGAATTAAATGTCATAGATTTTGGGGGCTGGGGGCCCCAAGTTTCCTGGCTCTAACATGAAAACTTGCCCAGGGAAACTTTATTACTAGACACACACATACACACACACACACACACACACACACACACACACACACACACACCCCTTCTGTCTATCTGTACTGGGCCTCTGACTACTGACATACAACCCACCACCAGTGAGAAAACACCATTGTTTGGAGAAAAGTTAGCTGACTGCAGCATTTTCTCCAGGTGTGACGGAAGGGGAAATTTAGGTTAAGACTTACTAATCTAATCTAGTCTTCACATAGCAGGCAAAAAAAGAACTGGAGAGTGGAAATATGTTCCACAAGTTCACAGCTCCTCTATGACAAATCTTCATAAAGAACTTGAGACTTGCAGTGTGAAGCAACTTTCTTACTTATTCCACAAAACCACCTCTGGGCAATGTACTCTGTTCTACTTATCACTATTAGAGAAATGTGAGGCAAGAAATGATTAATTAATTTGCCTAAGGGGCCCATGACAGATGAAGTCGGTCCAGAGAGGACACGTTGGTTGAATTCCGTAGCTCCTCACCTGTTCACTTGATTCTAAACAGCCATTCAGCAATATGGAATGCACGTTTTCATAATGGTAGATTTGTGGGTTGCATAGCTTTTTGGTGTATGTTTTCAATTTCTATTTCTTTGATAACCGAACAAATAACGGAGACAGTGAAACCCAGTAAGAGAATTACCAGCTAGATTTTGTGTGATCTCTCTCCTCTACTGAGTCAGTATGTGTAGTAATGATACACTTCCTCCTAAGGTATTTGTTAAGTGGATATTTATAGACAGCCTGGTATATGTTCAACCCTAACCTAGTTCAGCTAATCAAAGGTAAAATTGATCTGTCTTGCAGATAAGTGGCTTATAAATAAATTGACAAGTCTTCAGCTCTTTCTTTTTCTCTTTCTTTTTTTTTTTTCTTTGCTTTTTTTTTGAGACAAGGTCTCGCTATGCAGTTGAGGCTGGCCTTGAGCTCACTTTTGTAGCCCAGGCTGGTCTCGAACTCGCACCAATCCTCCTGCCTCAGCCTCCTGAGTGCTGGGATTATAGGCGTGCGCCACCACGCCCGGCTCTTTCTTTCTTTCTTTCTTTCTTTCTTTCGTCTTTTTGAGGCAGGGTCTCGCTATGCAGTTCAGGCTTGCCTTGAGCTCACTTTTGTAGCCTAGGTTGGTCTTGAACTTGCACTGATCCTCCTGCCTCAGCCTCCCAAGTGCTGAGATTATAGGTGTGTGCCACCACTTCCAGTGGCAAGTCTTTGTTCCCAAGAAATTCGGAGATTACTATAGGTTGGAAAGCCAAAACACTGTGTGTTGTATGTTATCCTTTTTTGATGTGATGACAACGGTGAAGGAATGCTGTGCACACAAGAGTGTATGAGTTCCATAGCAGATATGTGGGTACAGGGAGATGTCTGAGCTCCATCTTCAAGCAAGAATAGGCCATATATCAGTAGAGAAAGAGGACAGAGCGTTGCCTGTTGGACCAAGCAGCACGTGTAAGGAGAAAGAAATCAGAGGACAAAGTGTTGGAACACTAAGACACTATCCAAAATATCACAATAGAGCTTCTCTCTGACTAAAGCCAGGGTAAGTTTAAGGAGAAGTGTTGGTCCCATGGAAAGAGAGGGAACCTGGGGTCCCAGAGTGAAAGATGTTACCTAAGATGTTATACGGTTGTTTCACAGTGGACTGATAGTGCAAAGCTCATTCCCAGCACTTGGGGAAGCTGGAAGAGGAAGACTGCAAGTTCAAGCCAAACCTGGGCAATGTAGTGACTTAGTGAGACCTCCTCTCTAAAGCAAAAGGTCTTGGGATACAGCTTAGGAAAAGGCATGTATTTGCCCATACCTGTTGGATGTTTGTTTTCTAGTATGAAATATAAAAATCTTTACTGCTGTTCAACAGTGAGCAACAGTAGATGCCTGACTTATGAAAGCATTAGATGCCATAACAACTTCTGCAGCCATATGATGTTATTATTGGTTTAGATGTCTTTATAAAGCCACTTCAGAGGGCAGAAATGAGCTGGAAATATGATAAAAGCTATAGGGAACTTGTGATAAAGGATGAGAAAGATGGTATTTCTACCTTTCAGTGCAAAACAGGAAGTGCTTAGGTATGCAGAAATGCAAATCAAGTCAACTATATTTCTGGTGTGGTTTATGTCCTTCCAAATTTTCGCTGATTGGCCGTACTATAAGAATACTACTGTGTAAAGAATATGCCAAACTCAACAGAAAGAGGACCATTAGGTTTTTAAGTGTGGCATTACATACACATATAGATATAAAGATTATTTTCAACTTTCAAAAGATAATCAGATTGTCCGAGAAAATCTTCGTGTGCCTGTACACATCTATATTATTTGTTATTCCCAAATTCAAGGAAGATACGTTTCAAGTTCCTGGTGCTTACGTAAGGATGTGTACATGTTTAGACTGCAATGGACCTTGCAAGCTATTTCCTAGTATTGCTGTCTTTCAAAAGAAGAATAAGACACCAGGCGAGAAACATTAGATATAAGCCTGAGCCATCATGTGGTTATGTATGGGTTAAACTGGACCTTTTTCACAGTTAACCTCGGAAATTTCATTTCCTTTTCATAATGTTTATTTAGCAAGTATTTTATAGTTATAAATTGAGTAAATAATCCCAGCATAAGAAATGCCTTAGTACAATCTACTCTCCTTATCTGTGGCTTTGCTTGTTGCAGTTCTAGTTAACAGGGTCAACTATTGCATGGAGATATTAAAACATTTTTAGAAAAAAAAATAGGAAAATAAAGAATAGAATAAAAGTACATTGAAAAATGAGTTTTGTCTAATAGAAAATTATAGGAATAAAGAATTCAGTTTTAAGTTGTACATCATCAGAGTAGCGTGACAAAAGCAAGTCTCTCTCATTGCATTTTACTCATGCAGATTAGCATCTAAACTTAGTACAGGGCCCCCCAGCTTCCAAGGCTTAGTCACATAGTGTTTGTCGTGGTAGCAGATTGACTATCCTAGTATCACGTGCATGAGTTCACTTAATCCTATTCTGATTAATAATGGGCCACAAACACAAAAGTAGTGATGCTGTAGCAATCTGGATATTCCAGAGAGAAATTGCTCAGTGTTTCCTGGAGGTGAAAATTCTGAACAAGCAAATCTGATATGCTGCAGTT
>PVJA010032566.1:0-24036 GCA_004027025.1 Myocastor coypus | reverse complement strand
CCTCCCTGGAGCCGTGGTAGTTTTCCATATCTTGGCAGCACCCTTGTTCTTGCTTCTCTTTGGTCGGCCCCGAGGTCTCTTAGGTGTTGGCACTTCACTGGGCTCCTTTGGAGGCTTCTTGCGTGGCCTGCCCCGGCCTCACTTCTCAGTGCCGTCCTTTTCCTGCTTGGAAGCCAGGGGCTGGCTGGACTTAGAGCTCGACTCACTCATCTTCCTTCTCTCCGGGCAGGTGGACCACCGCTGGGATGGCCTTGGAGAAGCGCCAATGCCAGAAGTAGCCCGGGCTCGGGGTCCCAATTAGAGGAGCACAGCCCCGGCCCAGGGGAGCTTAAAAAGCGTGATTGGGGCCCGGCGGGATGGCTCAGTGGTCTAAAGCGCCCGCTTGGGAAAGCTTGCGTGGCTTCAGGGACCGTGGTTCAATCCCCGGCACCACATGCAGCACCAGCCCTGCCCTCAGGACGGGCTGAGCCGGCCATAAAAATGAGTGAACAAACAAACAAAGGTTCTGAAACAAGAAAAAGTACATAAATAATAACAAATTCTAAAAAAAAAAAAAAGCATGATTACTCTTTAGAGAGTAATTTTTTTCCAATAACACTGTTTCCTGGCATTCTCCTTTACCATTTCCTACATTTCCCACCCTGTCTTTAAGAATGTGACCTTTTTAACATGAGAAGAATGTTATTTTTATTACACACAAATCTGCTTGGTAAATACATTCAACTGTTCAATCTAAAAATTCAAAGAAACACAATGTATTTAAAAAAAATAGTGAAACCAAAAAGTACAGACTTAAAACTTTGGAAAAAAAAATTCATCAGTCATTCTAAATTAGTTTGAACACTAACACTGGAATGAATGCCTACTGTTAGCCTAACCTTTATCTATTTTTTTCTTGAGACAGGGTCTTGCTATGTAGCATAGCCTGGCATTGAATTCAAATTAACTTATATAACCCAGGCTGTCCTACCAATCACAGTGATCCACTTACCTCAGCTTCCGTGTGCTGGGCAACCATTACCATTTGCATTTAATAATATTGCTGTACTTTAAGTGTACATAATTATCATGCTCATAATAAGGAGTTTTTACCTTTCCATATTATATCTTGGTTCTTTATTCCCCAGTTGTATCTCCTTCCTTTAAGCCCTGAACTCCATTGTTTATAAGAGCTTTGCTTCCATTCAAAAAATTAATTTTAGATGTATGTAACGATCAAATTCATCATAGGGAATTTGTACCTACACATATATCTTGATTCTTTTTTTTTCTCCCCAATCCTGTCTCTTCCTTTCAAGTTGTCTTTCTCTGCTGATTGTTTACTTTCCCTTTTTTTCTTTCCCCTTCCTCCTTTTACTTCCCCTTTGTTATCCTTCTTATTTGAACATTTTCTGTTTCCTAGTATCTATAATACCTTTTGGTCCCTATTTACCCTTTCAGTTACATCAGAAAAACAATGTGATATTTAAGTGTGTATGTCTGATTTGTTTCACCTATGAATATGGTCTTAAGGTTTATCTATTTACCTAGAAATGACTCACATTTATCCTTCTTTATGGCAGTGAAGTACTCCACTGTATAAAGAAGCATGTCTTGTTTATCTAGTCATCTGTTGATAGTTATTTGGGCTATTATAAATTTTGCTGCTGTAAACATGCACATGCATGTATCATTGTGGTATGATGCTTTTAATTATTTTGGGAACATACCACGAAGGAGAAAGAATGTGGTCTTTATGAGAGTATCTGAACTCTACTGTCCATACCCTGTTGAATCAGGCTACATATGAATACTTAACAAAAATGTAACTCAAATTCATTATCAAACTAGTAACTTCTTTCCAGCTTTAGATAATCCTTTTGGCTTTTCGGATTCCCAATGGGAACTTGGAAATATATGATGTGACACACAAACATATTAAATGAAAAAAATACAAAACATTTTTATAGGAACATATACAATGCATGTAAGTTTACATGTGCATATGAATGGATCTGTTAACCAATATTCTCAAAAGTGTTAAAACAGTAGTGGTGAGTGAGTAGACTCATCCATAATGTTTTACATTCTTTTTGCTTTCTGGTATGTTTTATAATTCACACATAATATCAAATATATTAATTCATTTCATAGTCACAATTACACACCTCAAGTAGATTTGAACAGCAAAAATGAGGAAGATTATTAAATATGTAAGAAAACCAGGGGGCTGGGGAGAATAAGCGCTTGCCTGGCTATGGCTAGCACAAGGGCCTGAGTTCAATTCCCAGTTCCACAAAAAATAAATAAAAAAATAAAACCAAGACAGTATGTAATATAGCACAGATTATTTTTGTGTTGTGGTTATCACCATAGGGCTCAACAAATTATATAACTAGTGTCCTAGGCAGTTTATTCAACAAACAGTAACAGAAATGAAACTGTTTTTATTGTACTAGAAACAGGAGTACTGTCCCAGGCTGGTTTATATATGTAAGATTGCAAAAGGTATGGAAAGTGAAAATACAGTAATTGGGACTGGGGAGATAGCTCCGTGACATAAGTGCCTGCCTGGCAAGTGCAAGGTTGTGAATTCTGGTCGTACCCCCCAAAAAAATACAGTAATTAATATTTTGTAATACACACACAGACACACACACACACGTGCACTTTCAGAACTGGTAACACATTTTAGAAGGAAATAAGGCAATAACCTTAAAATTCATTATTTCCATCCAGCTATTACAAAAACAAATGTAATACATTATAACACAAATTGGGGCATTTCAACTACTTTCCATTTCATGAATTTTTGTCTTATTTTTCTTGATGGAATAATGGAAAAATGCCATTTCCCCATATCTTTAGAAATACCACTTCCTGTAAAAATCTTCTAAAACACTCCAGAAATGTTTCAACAAGCACATAGAAAAGTTGGGACTAAGAAAATTATTCTAGTTGGCTTAGTAGTGCAGAAAATGTCATCACTTCATTTAACAAAATATGTGCAACAGTTGTGCAATTATGCATTATTAGTCCATTAAACTATAAAAGGACATGACTTTGTCTATAGTTTAAAGTATGAAGTGTAAATTTTTTTTAAAAAAAAACCATGGACACAATATTAGCCGGGCGTGGTGGCTCACGCCTGTAATCCCAGCACTCGGGAGGCTGAGGCAGGAGGATTGGTGTGAGTTCGAGACCAGCCTAGGCTACAAAAGTGAGTGCAGGACCAGCCTCAACTGCATAGCGAGACCCTGTCTCAAAAAGACAAAAAAATATTAAAGAGGCATTTCAAAAGCTCAGGTAAAAAAAAAAAAAAAAAGCTCAGGTACATTTTTAAAGAATTTTAAACCAAGATAGTCTTTCTTTTTGAACAATTAAATGAAATTGGTGATGACACTAACAGTGACCATAATTTTTTATTTTATTTTTCAATAAAGTCTGTTACTGTTTTCAGTTGTTTGAATGGAAGTTATTTTTTTCTTTCACCAGCTATATAATACAGTAGTTTTGAAATATGTATGTATGGACCTTTTCCTTTTGCTTTTAGAAAGTATAATTTAATTCTTAATATTCGGCCTCTAAAATTCAACACAAATCAAAAGCTTTAATAGGAATGTTGCATCAGGAACATGGGAAAAACAAAAATGTGACCTCAGGGTTTAGGTCAGATTAGGCATGGCTGGAAAATTGCTTGCTCACATTTTTAATAATGATGTCTGTTCAACATTACTAATACCAAGATCCCTACTTTCCTAAGCACAGTATTGTAACTCTGGTTTGCTGTGTGGATCTGACTCAAAAATTAACTACAAAGTTGGGAGCAGAAATGTTTTTCAAGTTTTATGTATAATTTTATAGCTTAATGGATAAAATAATGTGTGTCCTTACCACCAGTGAATAACTTTTTAGCAGTATGAATGTTACTCTAATGGAAGGAGGAAATGTATGAATAATGAGTGGCTTTTAAAAGCAAACATAACTTCCTTTTTTTCCAAAATACCTTGAGTTTGAAAATATTGTCATTAGATTCACAGTAAAAGATACAATATTTTAATGTATTTCTCAAGTATTTATATAATTATACAGAACTAATGTGTGGTTAAAGTTGAAATGACATTTTATTTGTTTTCTCTTTCAACAGTTAAGAGATGTTGATACTCGGAAAATTATAAAAGCAATGCTTTCATATGTATGGCCCCAAGACAGGCCAGATCTACGAGCTAGAGTTGCCATTTCCTTGGGATTTTTGGGTGGCGCAAAGGTAAGTATAGGAGAAATCATACACTATTTCATTGCTATACCTAATATGTAAGAATTGCTGGGCGTGGTGGCGCATGCCTGTAATCCCTGTACTTGGGAGGCTGAGGCAGGAGGATCAGTGTGAGTTTGAGACCAGTCTGGGCTACAAAGTGAGCTCAAGGCTCACTGAACTGCTTACTGAAACCCTGTCTCAAAAAGACAAAAAAAATGTAAGAATTGTACTATAGTATGGGAAATGCTGCGACATTTTCTAGTAATACAACTTCAACTAATATAAGCTACTTTTAGAAAAAATATGACCAACTTTTAAAACCTGCACTTAATTTATGTAATTATTTTATGTTACGAGTACAAATTATTTGATATTTGTTCTGTCTCTGGATCAGTTGTCCAACTTCCTCAACTTGGTAGAATTTACTCCTAAAAGCACTATAAAAGACTAGATCTTTAGTTATAATAGATAGAAAGATCATTACAAAAGAAATTCTTCAGAGTCCTATTGCCTTATATTTAATGCATATTTTCTGGTAAGTATGCTTACCAGTTCCCAGTAAATTGAAAAGATGATGAAGACAGTAGGCAGTTCAGTAGCCATAAGTGGCAAATAACAGTTTAATATTAATAGGAAAAAAAGAAAAAACTGAAGAAAAAGTCAAAATCTGAGTAAGTTCAAAATAAGGTCTCTCTGTTTCAATAACCTCTTCAGATTTTCCGTGTTCTATAGCACAAAATTATTTTGATATTGAGTATTTAAGACTTTTATTTTCAATTTCTTCACATTTCAAAGTCATGGAAGTATACATATAAACATACAGTTTCTTGTGATGATGGTGAACATTGTCTCTGGAATCAGACTGCCTAGTTTCTGCCATTTACTAAATTTGTAACCTTGGACAAGTTACTTAATTTCTGTGCCCCAGTTATATAAGTTTGTGGCAAGGCTTAAATTAACATATGTAGTAGTCTGTTGCTATTTCATGGTTCGATTTGCGCAGACTCACTGTTTTGTGGGTTTTCAAAAAAATATTAATCTAAATTATTTGTCACAGAGTTTTCACTATACTGTAGGATTTTGCAGTACGTATAGTATATGTATATTGTTAAAATCATGGAGGTTTATGAGTTCAAAAAATAGTTAATGACATGATAAGTATTTTTGAAGGTATAGGAAAGGGTTGAGGAGATAGTGTTGCCATCTAAATGCCTGCCTGGCAAGCACAAAGACCTGAGTTTGATCGCTGGGACCTCATACCCTGGAACCCTATGCATGCCATGCAGGCCACTGAAACCGGGTATGGCCACACATTCCTGTAATGACAGTGTTGTGGAGGTTGAGAGGGAAGGATCTTTACAAGTCTGAACTACATATCAAGATCCTGTATCCAATAAATAGATAATTTTTTAAAGTGTGGGAAAGGTTTATAAGAGTGTGAGAAGGTTTTATAAGGAAAGCCTTAAATATATATAAATATTAACATAAGTAAAATGTTGTTGCTTCACTGATTTTTCACATATCGCAGCGGTGTCTAGAGGGTAACTTCCATGATAAGTGAAGGACCGCTGTTAAAAGGCCTCCAAGGTTTTTATAACATTTAGCAGGTTATGAAACATAGTGTCAATGTTAAGAATAAAAATAAATTTAGATTCCTAAATACACTGTTAAAAGTATTTGCTTAAGGGGCTGGGGAGATAGCTCCGAGGCACAAGTGCCTGCTGGGCAAGTGCAAGGCCGTGAGTTTGAACCCTGGTCCCACAAAAAAAAAAAAAAAAAAAAGTATTTGCTTAAAATATGAATGAAGTTTAACTATACTTTGGTTATTCCTCTAAGAATTAATATTTTGTTTTCAAATCCAGGTCTCAGTGTTTCTTTCTTATGTAATGTATATTTCCTTTTATTAACTAATTGCTTTTCCTACCTAAAACATGTTGAGAACTTAAAGTACTGCTTGGGACATTTAATAAGTCACAATCATTTAAAGAAGTACCAGCCCAGATTTGGGTTGTGGCTTTGTATCTGAGCACTTGCTTAGCATGAATAAGATCCTAGTTTCATCTCAGGGCTCTTCATTCCCCATCCCAAAGTGCCAACTGTGTTAAGGGATTTTAGAGAAAAGAAGAGGAACTCCCCAGGTTTTACAGGGGAGATAACATTTGAGATAAGCATTGATTAATTAGTAGGATTGTTATTGGTATAGGAGTAATTTGAATATTGTCCTAGAAAAAAGCATATCCATAATATACCTGAAGAAGTGAATAATTCATCTTGGTCTCAGTGAAGGGAACATTGTTCAGAGCAATTGGAGGTAAGCTTGGAAAGATAGAGTTTCTAATGTGAAATATCTTAAGTATAAAAATATTAATTATTTGAAAAATAGGAATCTATAGATTCTAAAACTAGTAACTTTAGAGCTGGGCTTTAGAAAGTTAGTCTGGTTCTGTTGTAGAATGTGGGTTAAATAGTGAGAGACCTGTAATAGAAGTGGCATTCATGGGCCATCCAGATAGCTCAGTGGATTAAAGCACCTGTTTAGGCAGAGCACAGTGGCTGGGGTTTGATCCCCAGTGTGCCATGCCGGCCCCTGCTCCTGGCGTGTTCTGAGATGGTAATTGAGACAGGGCATGGTGGCACATGCCTGTAACCCCAGTGCTTAGGAGGCGGACTACAAGTGGATCACTACAAGTCCAATCTATGTAGTGAGATGCTGTAGACCCTGCACTAAATACAAAAGAAAAAGTGACATTCATTTCATTCAGCAAATATTACTGAGTATATTTGAGGCCAGTATAGTAACATAGGTAAGAGCAATATCACTTTGTACTGGAGTGCAGAATAAATGGTGACAAGAGGAAATTTGCCAAACATAAGTAGTAGCTAGGAAGACTTCTAGCAACAGATTGGTTATTGAAAATGTATTGAAGTTGTACTATATTTAAATCATCGGGAGTGCATCTTGAATATGTTTAAACATGTCAATTCACAATATAAAAAGGTACCTGTAATTTTCCATCCTAATTTGCTTTGTTTAAATGCCATGTGTAAGAATATTTTCCTACTGTGGACAGACTATAAAGGAAACCACCTTCTTACATTCAGGTGTATAATCTTGAAAAGGAAAAATGCTTCCGTGTAGAAGCTAGATTTTATGTAGTAAAACTTCAAAGGAAATAGTTATGTAAGTACGTATATATTCATTGGAATAATACTAAAGTTTAGGACCACACCTTGTATGAAGTGTGAGACCATGAGCATGTGTCAAAGTGGAATAAATGATGAAGTCTGTAACTTAAGGTGGCCCATGTCATGAATGGTGAACATTCTCCCAGTATATGTCCGTAACATATTGAAACCATGCTCACATTTTATGATTTTTATACTCATGCCAAATACCTAGAATCAGATTAATTTGTGTTCTACAAAAGCATCAGGGCATAGCCATGCAGGCCTGTGAAATACAAAAGAAGAGTCTGCTTTCCCTTAGTTCTGCTTTCTTTAGAATTCAAAGAAATGTTAACTGGTAGGGTGCTGAGGCTCCTGCATTAATTTTCTGTGTTTGGAATTCTGTTGTGAAAGGTAGAGAATAAATTAAGTTCTAAAATTACAAAAAAATAAAAATAAAAAAATAAGTTCAGAGGTCTTGCATAGAGAATAAAGCTCTTACTTTTGGAAATGCTAGAAGAACATTTAAATATGGCAATTGAGATCATTATATAAAATGTAAAACAAGCTCAGGAAGGACCACAAAGTTAGATTAAGAGTTGATATATGAAGCTGGGCTTGTTGGCCCATGCTCATAGTCCCAGTGCTTTAGGAAGCTGAGGCTGGAAGATTGTAAGTTCAAGGACAGCCTGAGGAATTTAGAAATTTAGTGAGGCCCTCTTTCAAAATCAAAATAGGAGAAAATGACTATATGAAAGCCCTGAATTCAACTGCCAGTGCCACAAAAAAGGGGGATAGTTGAAACAGCACACAAAGGAGTTCACCAAGGAAAGGGAGCAATAGAAATGACTAGCAAACAACCTTAACAAAATAAGAAAAACAAACTGGTGAGTAGTGATGGAAGAGGCAAAAGCAAAACAAAAATAACTAACTATCAGATTCTCTATTTTTATATCTTCTTTCTCATCTGTGGACTGTTGAGTACCTGCCAGTCAGTGACTGATTAGTGAAAGGAATTGTTAAGTCAACCTGCTAACAGATCAAGAATTGCATACTTCATTCCATTTAAGCTGAACAGAGAACATAAAGTGACAAATCTAATTTTGATAGCTAATATTGAAATTTTTAACTTGTTCATTTTTAGCACAGTACTAGCTGTTAGGTTGTCTTTTATGTATCCATTATTTAAGGATAAAGATGATAAGTGAGTGCTTCTACAAAACGTAATAGCAGATTTGCCTGTATTCCTTCATTAGTTGAATGTAAGTACCTTGCTAACAAGTTATAGATAGATGAATTTCTTATTTTCTTTTGACTTGAAGAGCACATGAGCACCATAACTAGCCAGCTGGAAAAGTGTTAAGTAATGACATTTCTGTTAGGGTTCATTTTTTGAGTGAGTTCCAGTCCTTCAAAATACGGACTTCTGTTGCTTGGTGACAGGTTCATATTTGAGTGTGAACTCTGGATCTAAGTTAAATTCCTTAAGGACTAAAAGCATTATTTATTATTTTGAGATAAGATACTGGTATATAGTTTAGATTGGCCTTAAACTCAATATATAGCTGAGGCTGACCTTGAACTCTTGCTGATGCTCCTTCAGGTTCTTGGCTCTTAGGACTATAAGTGTGTGCTAATGTGCCCATTACTGGGATTGAAATATTTTTATAAGGCTAGTATTTGGTACATTAATCAGCAAGTACATCATTTTTTTGCCTTTTGACTCAGATCAAACATAATATCAAATACTAACTACATATTATTATGGATTATTGGACTATATATACAGCTCCTCTCTTGTTTCAGTGAGAAAGACTTGTACTAATAGTGTTTATACAAAATATCAAGTCTGCATCTTGTACTCTGAACAAATACTATGAAGACAACAATATGCAATGTGTTAATTATTAGAACTGTCCTACTAGCTTGTGAAACTGTCTCATTGCTATTTCTTTTCATTAAAATTAGCAAAAAAAAATTTTAAAAAGAAATTGCTAAACTGTGTAAACTGAAAACTTCCAAATGCTGTGATGGGTGCTTAGTAGGACTTTCAAAGCATTTTAAAATGTATGTTCTTTTTACTAAATAAAAACCAGAACATAGAATGTTATGAGACATGTAGAGCTTAGTAGTAGTGCTAAATATTACAAATACTATTTTTCTAATTTCTGAACTGTCCTCAGTTTAAAAACTGTTGTGATTTATGTATAGATGTCCCCCACTCAAAGCTTGATGTGGTTATAGGGAGTTTTCAGACATACCTGAAGCTAGGTGTGTGATTGATTCCTAATACTGGATTAAGGGTGGCTGATTGCTGCATCAGTTCACTGACTAGACTGCCAGTGCTCTAATCCCTGTAGACCATAACAATATAAGGGGCAGATTAAGACTTGCTTTGCTCTCTTTTTGTTGGTTTTACTGTCTTTCACTACCCCTCTGCCATGTGCCATGCTGCCTTGGAGCTAGCCAGTTATAGACTGAGACCTCTCAAACTGTAAGCTACATAAAGCTTTTTCTATTTAGCTTTGGGTATTTTGTCTTAGCCAAAAGAAATGTAGGACAGTATTCTTCCAAATATTTAAAAGTTGATTGTTGCTTATTTTCTAGCAGTATTACATGTATATTTTATAATTGATATGCAAAAATGAGTTTTATAACCCTTCATCCCTTGACTCCCTACATTTTCCTCAAACCTGGCTGCATATTTTGACAAACAGTATTAACTAATCTAGGCTCAATCATATTCTGTTCTTCCTATCTCTTTCACATATTCTGGGAATTTGTATATAAGCTTAAGGAACCTTAGCTCTAAATACTGTCTAGCAGTCTGTGTGGCAGTATTGGTATTATGACTGGTGTACTGAGGCATAGTTGAGCAAGGAGGAAGAAACAAATGTCAAATGAAAAGGATTACCTTATGCTAGATATATAGTACTACAACATACCATCTATTTGCTTATTTACCGTTGAATGTTATTTTGATGCTCAGTCTTAGTGGCTAGCTTTCTCTAGCAAAGATTTTAGAGATAAACTGTAGTATGTAGATACATTTGGACCCAGAAGACCAACAGGAGGTAATATTTCCTCTAGCAGAGTTGTAGCAATTCTGTTTTACTATATTGTACTTTTATATGAGATAGGGGTTCTGCTGACAAGGGAGAGACAGCAACAGAATACTATTTGTTTTCAGTTCTTAAATCCCTACAAATCATATGCAATGTCTTTTCTAAGTGTATACATAGGAAAGTACCACATGTTGTTAACTGGAATTTTTGGATCTTTAAAGTTCAATCTTAGTTTATTATGTGTAACCATCAGGATTTAAGGGAACTATAAGACAAGTTTACAGAAATCATCTGATTTTATAAAATGTTACTTTTAATATTCTCTAATGAAATTTATTCATAATCTTTGATCACCAGCATCTTGGAAGGCCCTTAATTTAAAAATTGGGGCCAAAGAAAATTAAAGTATCAACTACATAAAGGAACTCTCAATAATCTTTCTGAAATTAAAGCAAGCTATCTTGAAAATTATAAAATAAATTATAGTGTGACTTATTAAAATAAAATTAATGACCTTTCTCAGGGATGCAACTGTTATATGAAGTAAGAATAAATAAAGTATTCATTTGTTGAATAACGTATGTACAAGGTACTGTACTATGCAGCTAGGAATAAAAATAAAGAAAATAAAATGTAATATGTTCTTTTCCCTCCTGGAGTTGCAATGCAGTGAAGGAGAAAAATATGCAAATAGTTTTTTAAAAAATCTATGACATAAAATAACTATGCAAATAGATACAAATGAGGTTCTATGGAAGTGACAATAAATAGGCACAATGAAAAGGCTTCATTGAGTATTTTCCAAAGACTATTTTTATATTTACACATTTAAAAAATTATATGCATTCTTAGTTGACTTACATTTTTGAAAATTTTCTGAAAAGTACTTCTTGAAATAGTGCATGCAGTATAAGCTAAGAAAACAATAAAAAGAAAGAATGAATCAAAGGTTTGGTTCTTTGAAAGAATAAAGGCAGTAAGCCCCATGCGACCTTACCATAAAAAGGAAAAAAATCAAATTTTATGCAATAAGGAATGAAAAGGCAAAATCACAACAAATCCTATAGAAATTTGGAAGATCATCATCAATAGCTACTTTGAAAACCTTTAACCTCGCAAAATACAAAACACAAAAGAAATGGAAATATGTCTAGATACATATGAATTAGCAATCTGAATCAAGAAGATACATTCTTAATAGTAAATATCAGTCCATAAAATGGAAAACATAATTAAGAACTTACCAAGAAAGGAAAGCGCAGGTTCTGATGGATTCACAATGGACTTTTACAAGAAACTACAGAATATTTAATGCCAATTCTTTTGAAAATCTTCAGTGAAATTCAAAGGGAAAAAATTCTCCCCAAACAATTCCTGACCAGGGAAACACCCAACTAAAGAGGAGAGCTAATCTACCTAATGAACATACATGCAAAAATCCTAAATTAAATAATATCAAATGTAATTAAATAGTATCAAATGAATGCAGCAAATCATCAAGAAGTCTATACATCAAGACAAAATCAAAAACAGAAAAACAGGGGCTGGGAAGTTAGTGCAACAGAATAGACACTTCTTGGCAAGTGCAAGGGCCCGAGTTCAATCGCCAGTTCTACTAAAAAAAAAAAAAGACAGATTCATCCCAGAAAGGTAGGAATGGTTCAGTATACAGAAATCTATAGGTATGATACACCACTTCAATAGAACCAAAGACAAAAATCACAAAATCATCTGAATAGATGCAGTAAAAGCATTTGGCAAAGTCTAATATTCATGAAAACAAATCCTACAGAAAATCAGAATAGATGGTTTTTTGCTCAACCTCATAAAAGCTAGAAACCAATAGCCAACATCATACTAAATGGATACAAACTGAAAGCCTTCATGTTAACATCAGAAACAAGAAAAGGACGTCCACTGCCACTGCTCCTATTCAGTAATAGTTCTAGAAACATTAGCCAGAGCAACCAGACAAGAGACAGAAACAGAAAACTCCAAAAACTCCACCAAAAGACTTGTAGATTTAATAATCAAATTCAGTAGCTTAGCAGGATACAAAAATGAATGCTCAGAAATCAATATCATTTCTTTTTTTTTTTTAGTTTTATCATTAGAAAAAAAAAAAAACCAAACACCTGATCCCTCATAGGCTAACAGGATAGTTTCTACTTGTTTATCATCATATAATTGGCTGTCTTAATTAACTGGTTGAGTGAAATAAACTTTTTTTAAAATGATGCTTTATTTTATTTATTTATTTTTCTTGTTTCAGAACCTTTGTTTGTTTATTCACTCATTTTTATGGCCGGCTCAGCCCACCTTAAGGGCAGGGCTGGCACAGCATGTGGTGCCGGGGATCAAACCGTGGTCCCTGAATCCGCCCAAGCTGCAGGCCCTTTAGACCACTGAGCCATCCCGCCGGACCCCTGAAATAAACTTTTGCAATTTAGATTAGTATTTGAGAGACATAAAAGTTAAATTCACAGCTTTACCTCTATATAATTTAATGCATATATGAGAAGTGCACAGCTTAAAACAAAGTTTTCATTACATCCATAAAAGTGAAATTTTTCATAGATGCTTAAGAGAACAATGTTATCAAAACTATAATTCTTATATCTGTCTCATAGTTTGAGACAAATTATTTAATGTTATCTTGAAGTCAATTGTTCTGTGATTTCTTTACATAAGTTTTGAGGCATTCCCAATGCTTTTTTTTTGTATTACAACAGTTGTGGATAATATATATGTATATGATTTATCTAACTTTCACCGAATCTTTTTGTTCCATTTTTTGTTTTTATAGTTTTCATGTTCATTACTGATATAGCAGTCTTAATAAATAATGAAACTTAATTGTCACATTGCAAACCTGTTTTTAATAATATTTATTTTAAGGAGTAAAAATAAGAAAAGGAAAAACAAAAGAAAGGCATAAAAAGGGTACATATGTTACAGATTTTGAAAACAAGAACATCTGATTAATAGTGATTTATACATTATTTTTATTGTAAAATCTGTTGCTCAGATTAACAGGTATAGTTATGGAAGATGTGACACATGATTGAATATTACTACATGCTTCCAATAAATCTTAAATTCTTGTTCTTGTCTCTAGTTTCCTTTTATTACCTTTTTAAAAAATTTACTTTGAATGGAGTACAGTAATAATTGATGACATGTAGTTGCTTAGTTCACAGATATGAACATATAGAGTAATATATGAAAGAATGTTCACATCATTGGTTATTTGAGAAATACAAGTTAAAACTACATTGAGATACCATCTCACCCCAGAAAGAATGGTTATCATAAAGAAATCAACAACAAATGTTGGAAAGGGGAAAAACGATCCCTTCTCCACTGCTGGTGGGAATGTAGACTGGTGGAACCATTATGGAGATCAGTGTTGGGACTCAAAAAACTAGAACTAAAAATCCCATTCAATCCAGCTGTCCTCATTCTGGAAATTTTCCCAAAAGAACAGAAAACATCATATCATAGTGATATTTGTGTGCCTGTGTTACAGCTGCACAATTTGTGATAGCCAAATCTTGGAAACAATGAATAGCATTTCTGTTCACAAATATGTCAAGAGAGAAATTAAGGAAACCATGCCGTTGACAGTCACACTCTAAAAAGTGACATAGTATAGTGAAGGCAACCCCAGACAGCAAAGAAAAGGCAGGAAGCATCACAATCCATGAGTTGAAATTATACTGCAAAGCTACCATGGTAAAATTAACATGGTACTGGAAAAATACCCGAGGATCAGTGGAACAGATTAGAAGGTACATACACAATTACAAATGTTCTCAGCCACCTTATATTTGAAAAAGGGACTGAATATGTTCACTGGAAGAAACATAGTATCTTTAATAAGGTGCTGGAGAAACAGGTTTTCCTAATGCTGAAGGCTAAAATTAGACCCATCTTTATCACTGTGCATTCAACAGCAGTAAAAATGGATCAAAGATTTAAGTATTAAAACAGAAAGAAATGGATAAAGTAGGTAGAAACCTTAATGACATCAGCATAGGCAGAGACTTCATGAACAAAAACCAAACACAACAGGAGATACTTCAAAGAATCAACTGAGATCTCATGTTACTTATTTTTGAACATCAAAACAAATCAACAAGAGTTAAAAAAAAACAAAAGACAGTAATTGGGAAAACAAAATACTGCCCATCCTGCAGAAAAAGAACCTCTATCTAAAGCATATAAAGAAATTTTTAAAAATGAGGCCCCCCAAAATTTAAACACTCAATCCAAAAATGGGAATCTGAGATGAATATACACCTCTCAAGTTAAAAAACTGGTAAATATGTGAAAGAATGCTCACATCATTGGTCATATGCAAAATGCAAATTAAAACACTGAAATTCCATCTCGCCCAAGAACAAATGGCCATCATTAAGAAGTCAGCCAATAACAAATGTTAGAGGGGCTGTGGAGAAAAAGGAACCCTTCTCCATTGTTGGTGGAAATGCAGACTGGTACTGCCACTATGGAAATCAGTGTGAAAAATCCTCAGAAAACTAGGACTGGAAATCTTACTCAACCCAGCTATTACCCTCCTGATTAATTTTCCAGAAGAACCAAAAACATCGTATTGCAGAGGTACATGTGGACCTTTATTTATAGCAGCACAGTTGGTAATAGCTAGAACTTGGAAACCATCCAGATGCCTATTAACTAAGGAGATGATAGGATAAATGTGCTATTTTACACAATGAAGTATTACTCAGCTATTTTTTTTTTTTGTCTTTTTGAGACAGGGTCTCATTATGCAGTTGAGGCTGGCCTTGGGTTCAGTTTTGTAGCCCAGGCTGGTCTCGAACTCGCACTGATCCTCCTGCCTCAGGCTCCCGAGTGCTGGGATTACAGGCGTGCGCCACCACACCCGGCTATACTCAGCTATTTTTTAAAATTATTTTATTTTATTTATTTATTTATTTATTTTCTCGTTTCAGAACCTTTGTTTGCTTATTCACTCATTTTTATGGCCGGCTCAGCCTGCCCCGAGGGTAGGGCTGGCGCAGCATGTGGTGCCGGGCATGGAACCACGGTCCCTGAAGCCGCCCAAGCTTTCCCAAACAGGCAGGCGCTTTAGACCACTGAGCCATCACGCTGGGCCCCTTACTCAGCTATTAAAAGGATAAACTTGAGGATTTTATAGGTGAATTGATATAGATACAGACCATACTCAAAAGGAAAATAAATCAGATTCACCTGTGTAAACATATTTCCCTAGTGTACCTGAAAGAGTTTTTTTTTTTAAAAAAAGCTGAAATGTACAGCAGAAGCTGTACAAGGAAAAGAAATAGTTCCAAGGGAAAGAACAATTAGGACAAGGGAAAGGAACAAAGGAAAGGAAGGAAGGAAGGAAGGAAGGAGTTTTGTTCTTTTAACAAATACCTAAGGCTTGTACCTGCTGTTGTAGGCTTTTGGAGGGAAGCAATTTAATACAGGACACATAATTGAGAACATTATTTTATAATAGTTACCTAAAATGTCAAATATAACAGTGGTCTGGAAATCCTTCTGCACACTAGAGACCTAAAGAATCCAGCGGAGGGCTTGGATCTTACAGCAATCTCTTGCACGAATCTTGCTGAAGAACTAGAGTCGATAGCAATGTCTCATGCAAGTCTGTTTCACAGATTTTCACTGTGAAGGACCAAAAGTCAGCAATGGAAGCTAGAGAGTCTGTGTCAGCAGGATGAAAGGTCTGTGTTAAGGACTCTGAACTATAGCCAGGAAGCAACACTGAAATTAAGAACCAGAGCTCCCTCAAAAAGTACTACAGCCATTCCCAGCATCAGTGAGGTCCAGAATTCCTCTAATGGTAACAGTCAAGTTCATATCAGGAAAGTGAACTGACTAGCTTCTCCCAGAAATTGAACAGCACACCGTCTTCCCCTTTACATCCTGGAAGAAATGCTCCAAGTACACACACCAGAGTTCCCTCATCATGAACCATAACCACTTTTGGTGACAAGATGATAAGAACAGCTAAGGTTATATTAGGAAAGCCATCATGACGAAGTGCTCCAGGAGAACCAACTGGTCTCCTTTTCCTCTCCAGCTCTACTTTTTATGTTGTTGACAACAATCCTCAGGTGGGCCCTCTCCATCCATGACTATGCTCATTGAGCTCAGTTGGGGGTTGAACAAGTTGAACACCAGTTGTCAGTCCATCACACATGCATGCTAAGCAGGCATTTTACAGCTAAGCTAAGTCCTCAGTCTCGTTTTTCAATTTTTGATTGGATTGGGGTCTAATTGGTATAAAAGTGTTTTTTTTTAAAGAGGGGAACTTTCTTTTTTTAAATTAATTTTTATTTATTTATTTTTCTTGTTTCAGAACTTTTGTTTGTTTATTTGTATGGCCCGCTCAGCCTGCCCTGGGGGCAGGGCTAGCGCAGCGTGTGGTGCTGGGGATTGAACCGCAGTCTCTGCAGCCACCTAAGCTTCCTTAAGCAAGCTCTTTAGACCACTGAGCCATCCTGCTGGGCCCCTATAAAAGTATTTTTAACATGTATTTCTTATAAAATTCCTTTATCAGACAGGAAAAAAGGTCAATACTTCCCAAACCCTTTAATTAAACTGGAAAATATAATTTTATACTGTGGAATATATGTAATTAATGGATTTATACCTTAGAGAAATTTGAAGTTTAAATAAAGGGCAGTAAATATGAAGAGTTCTTATATACCTTTCTTCCCTGTCACATGCACAGTTTGTTCTATTAACATATTAGTATGGCACATTTACTAAAATTAGTGAGCTAATAAAAGTAATTTTTACGATAAATTCTAAGATTTTTATTTATGCAAAAAAGGCAATCAAAACAATATAAAACACATTGAAAGGTATTACTGAATGAGCTTCAAGTGGAGCTTGACTCTATAATGACTGAGTCCAAAGGGAAAAGATCATCTTGTTCCTGGGCTGGGCCACTGGCTCTGTTGAAAGGAATGGGCCAGCAGGTGCCGCAACAACCACAGTCTGATACCAGGTACAAAGCTAAGTCAATCCAGTTCCAATCCCACAGAGGGCCAAATTGTGTCAAGGGAGGGACATGGTGGTATTACTGCAGAGAGAGGAGTCACAAAGCTCTGTGACATATTCTGGAATGAGATCAGGGATGGACAAACTTGGAATTTGAAATTCTTGCTTCTGCTCTGGCTGTGCTGACAGGTGGATCTTCAAATATGGCAGCATGGTCTACAGGGTGTTCAGAGTCTCACTACTAGATGGACTCATAGTGATCTCCCTGTTTACAGCTTCCCAAGAGCTGGGATTACAGATGTGCATCACCATGCCCAGTTTCAGTTGCCATCTCAGTGCGCCATGGGGATGGGGACAGGGATGGGGACGGGCACGGGGATGGCACAACAGGCCTGGGGATCGAATCTCCGGCCCCTGCTCCTGCTTGCAGGTGCTTTAATCTGCTGAGCTATTTGGCCAGCCCTCAGTAATGTTGTTTTTTAAAGTTCATATTTTAAGCCGGGCGTGGTGGCGCATGCCTGTAATTCCAGCACTTGGGAGGCTGAGGCAGGAGGATCAGTGCGAGTTCGAGACCAGCCTGGGCTACAAAAATGAGCTCAAGGCCAGCTTGAACTGCATAGCGAGACCCTGTCTCAAAAAGACAAAATAAATAAATAAGTAAATAAAGTTCATATTTTACATTAGGAGTCACATTTTGTGTTGTATAGCTATGTTTTGAGGAAAATATATAATTTTATTATCTTAGTTACTTTTTACTCATTGCTGGGACAAATACCTGACACTTGAAATGAAGGAAGGAAAGGTTTGTTTAGCTCACAATTACTGGAGGTTTCAGTCCATTCTTGGATGGATCCAAGGCTGAGTGGCACATGTCAGACAGCAGCAGTTTGTGGCAGCAAAACAGGAACAAAATGGTGACAGGCAGCCAACCAAACAGGGCAGCAGAGAGTAACAGCTCTCGTCTGTCTCTCTGTCTCTCTTTATATTCCTATCAGGCTCTCTGCCTTAGGATATCCGCCCTAGACCACACCCATAGTCCCAGCCCTACTCAGACCAATAACTCCCATCACTACTAAAACACATAATCCCAGTGACTCAAGAATCAAGTCTCAATCTATAGAAGTCCCCACCCAATGACTACATGAGGCTTTGGAGGGACAACTATATATAAACCATAACATTCATATCCTTCACAGTATAGTGAAGAATTTCATTAAGGTAATAATCTCATGTGATTTATTTGTTCTTACCCCTTTCCTATGCAAATTCTAACAACCAGTATTATTTTTGCTATCTAGATTTCCTTTTTCTAGAATGTTATGTAGTTTGAATCTTATAGGAACATAACCTTTCAAGTGTATTCTTTCATTTAGCAATGTGCACTTCAGGTTCTCTTATTTATGTCTTTGGGGGACATAACATATTTCTTTATTTTACTGAATGATATTCCATCTAATAATATGTTACAGAATTCCCTGAGAAGGACCTCTTTTGCTTCCATATTTTGGCAGTCGTGAATACAGCTAATAAACATTTGTATGCAGCAGCAATGAAAGAATATACCTGACAGAATGAAAAAACATCCCACAAAATGGCAGAAAATGTTTGCAAGTTACTCTTTCAAGAAAGGTTAATATGTAGAATATATTGAGAAGTCAGAAAACATAACATTAACAAAATCAAATAGCCCAATCATTAAGTGGGCAAATCAGTTGAACAGACACTTCCACTTTTTTTGTTGTTGTTAGATTGATTCCTAAGTATTTTAATTTTTGGATGTTGTTGTGAAAGGTGATGTTTCCCTAATTATTCTCTTGATATGTTTGTTGTTTTTATTGCCTTATAATTTTTAAGCTCTGGGCACAGTGTACTAAGTAAGAAGTACAGAGACAAATAGGCCTTTATTGTGAGGTTATATATTTACATAGCTGGATGTTAGCTATATTTAATGTTTATTGTAGCTGTCTACCAGTATAGTTTCCTATAATACTCCAACTTTTTCTTCCCCCTGTTCTCATTGGGTTTCTCTGGAGACTCCTTCTAAGGTTTTAAATCCTATGAGCCCTTATAGGTTGTAATTATCTGTTATTATAGAGAAGCCTTAAGAAGAATCTTTTTAACCTTGTAATTAGGTTTCAAACCTTAGTGAGCCTCTGCCCCTAGGATGTGACCATCACAAATGCTTCACAGATTTTTCTTTCTCATTTAAAACAGCAAGCAAATTTCAAGGTGGCTTTGATAGACAATAAAATACGTTCAAACCATAGCATATATATTTTTATTAATTCTTAGCCACTTGGCATCCCAAATTATACATTTTTGTCCTCCCAATTAAATGAATTTGATTTCTTAATGATATACCAGTATTTGAAAATTCAAGAGTTTTGGGGCTGGCACTGTAGCTCAGCTGGCAAGCATTAGGTCTTTAAAAAATACTTTATTTATGTTAGGGCTACTTCAGCCTGCCCTGGGGGTGGGGCTGACTCAGCATGTAGTGACAGGGATGGAACTGCACTCCCTGTGGTTGCCTAATCTTGCATAATCAGGTGCTTTAGGCTGTTGAGCTATCTCCAGCCCAAGCATTAGGTCTTGAGTCTGATCTCTGGTTTATTGTCTGATTTATTGTCACTAAAATTTTATCATTTTCAGCATGCCATATTTATCTATGTTCTGTTTGCATAACAAGTATGTAAGGTTGCGTACTTTATGAAGGAAAGCTAATTTAGCTCATAGTTCCAAAAGATCAAGATCTTAACACCATAATCTGCTTGGATCTGGTCAAGCCATCTTGCTACATCAGAAATGGTGATGTAATCATGGCAGAAGCATATGTGAGAGGCAGAAATCATGTTGTAAGATGGAAAAGAGAAATTTAGGGCTAAACTCTCTCTTTGTATGAACCTCCTCTCTTCAGGACTAAATAACTAAATAGGGTTCTATGAGAACTTCATTAGTCACTCTCAAGGAGAATGCCACTGATGATCTAATTATATCTCCTACTAGGTCCCACCTCCTTACGATTCACTACCTGAACACCTGCATACTTGGGACCAAGGTCCCAATGCATGAACATTTGAGAGATATTCTGGAAATATGAATTACATATTATACCATTTAAATGGAATCATGTCATCTGTAAGTCCTTGAGCTGATTTCTTTCACTGAATATAGTGTGCTGCTGTTGTTTATCCCAGTTACTGAATACAGTATACACCCATGAAGTTGTATTTCAGAGTCCACTGCCTCAGTCATTTGCAGATCTTTCCTTAGAACCTAACTAATAATTGTTCACAGGAAATCCTACAGTTTTATGGAAACCACACATATCCTCTGCAATTGTCATTTTTGGCAGGAGATTTGCAGGTAGCTAATCCAAGTACATTATTCAGTTCCTGCTGCCTTGTAACCCATCTGCAGTAGATATACCAGCATTTCTCAATCATAACAGGTTGCTGTTCTATGTGTACCTATCTTGGGTATTCTTGGCTTTGCTCTTCTGAAAGTATTAAGATGCCAACAAAATATCCCACACCTTCAGAAACTATTACTGTAGTGTTTTATGAAATCTAAGTACATAACTGCAGGACACATAGCATATTTAGGATTTAAACTATAAAGATAAACATTTACAGGAATTTTTCTGACCATATCTGAAATTCATGGTTTTTCAGGAGTTGGTGGTACTTCAGGAATTTAACCCTCACAAACTCTGGAGGCCCACTGTATACCAGTTTTCTTGCTGAGAATATTTCATAAGAATATAAAATCAGAGTTTGTTTATGCATTCATATATTTGAGGGTATTTGGGTTATTTCTACTTTCTAATACCTATAATGAATGTGTCTGTAGGTATTCAGATACAGTTTTTGAGTGAACCCAAGTGTTATGGTTTATATCTAGTTGTCCCCCCAAAGCCTCATGTAATCATGGGGTGGTGACTTCTAGAGTTTGACACTGACTCATGGTCCACTAGGATTATATGTTTTACTACTGCTGTTATGGGTCTGCGTATTGCTGGTATTATGGATATGGCCTGAGCTGGATAGCCTGAGACAGAGAGCCTGAATGTAACATAAGAGAGAAAAAGAGACAGACTCTGTCTGTTGCCTCCATTGCAATTGTTCCGCTGCCATGAACTGCTGCTTTCTGCCATGTACCAGTCTGCCTTGGAGCTGGCCGAGTATGGACTGAAACTTCCCAACAAGAGAAGTGTAACTGAGACACCAAGTTTCTGCTTATTTGGCTAGTAAAATAGCAGTAAAATGCCATGCCACAATAAATGGCGTTTTGTTTGGTTTCACTTTGCTTTTACCTTTCTTTCCCTTCCCTTTTCTTTTGGAGACTGAAGCCAAGGCCTCATGTATGCCAAACTATTTCCAAGAACACAAAAACTCTTTGTTTAATGATGAAATGACAATCCTTTGAATTTGTCATTAAATGATTGGTGGCTAAATAAAGAATTATATATAGTATGTACATTATATAGAACAAAGAAATATGAAATAAAAAATCAAACTTGGGTGTAGTGTTAAAAAAAGTAGTGGCTTTATGAACAAGATAAGCAGAAATGTACAAACAAAAGATACATTGCCAGTTGTGTTGATAACCCACTACTAGTATGGACTATTGGACTATACATACAGCTCCTTTCTTTATCTTAGTTCAGTGAGAAGAAAGATTTTTTTTGTCTTTTTGAGACAGGGTCTCACTATGCAGTTCAGGCTGGCCTTGAGCTCACTTTTGTAGCCCAGGCTGGTCTCGAACTCACACCAGTCCTCCTGCCTCAGCCTAGAAAGATTTGTACTAATAGTATTTATGCAAGTTATCAAGTCTGCATCTTGTACTCTGAATAAATACTATGAAGACAACAATATGTAGGGTATTAATTATTGGAACTTTCCTACTAACCTGTTGTGAAACTGTCTCATTGCTATTTCTTTTCATTAAAATTAATAAAAAACAATAATAATAAATTCTGTATTGCAGATTAGTAAAAAAAAAATCAAGGATAAAGAGTGCTAAAATGAAAGAAAGTACAAACAGTATTTCCAGGAATTATTTGATGCTTCTTTAATTTATGTACATACCTCTCATTTTAATTCATGTGTTGTACATGAATCAGTGATTGCTACTTGTTATTATGTTGTGAGAAATTAATTTCATGTATCGTAACAAGTTTATATTTCTCATGTTGGAAGCAACACAAATTTTGCAGTATTGCTTTTTGCCTGTGTGGAGGTTGAGAGTTCCTTCTTTGTTGTTTTGTTTGATTTGTTTTGTATGTCTGAGTATGAACTGGTGTTCTATGAGCTTTATTTTTTTTTCTTGTTTCAGAACTTTGTTTGTTTTTATTGATTTTTATGCCCGGCTCAGCCTGCCCTGAGGGCAGGGCTGGCGCAGCATGTGGTGCTGGGGATCGAACCACGGTCCCTGAAGCTGCCCAAGCTTTCCTAGGCAGGTGCTTTAGACCACTGAGCCATCCTGCCGGGCCCCTCTATGAGCTTTAAATACTATAAAAGTAATCATTTCAAAAGTCCAAGATGGTGTATTTTAATGACTGGTCATCTTCCTGCTGGCAGAAATTACCACCTTGATTAAAAGCATCTCCCCCCCCCCCAAAAAAAACAAGTCATAAATCTGAATCAACTGTTGTAAGTCAGAGCTGTCATTGAATAGGTAGGTCATATAATGGGAAATATCTAATTCTTTAAAGTTCTCCCCAGTTCAGGGTGAGAGTTCCAGTTGCTATCTGTCCTGGGTGTTGTTCCTTGGCATTGTCAAGTGTATACTGGCATCCTATAATTTTAATTTACAGTTTCCTAATAACTAATGAAATTGAACATCTTTGTAATGTGTTTAGTTATTATATGTACATCCATTTTATGCATTATCTCTAAGTTTTATTTTTATTTAAACAGGGCTGTTTATTTTTTTTTCTAGACCTTAGTGAATTCTCTAAATAATTAGGATAAAAGACATGAGTTGCAGAATTCTCCCAATTAATAGCTCACTTTTAAAATTCCATCAGTTATATCTAAGAGGTTTTAATTTTGATGAATTACTGTTGTATCATTTACTTCTTTTTTTTTCAATTCTTTTATTGTTTAAATCTAACAATGGTTATATTACATATTTTCATCATCGGATCAGTTTAGATTAATACATATAGGTATATAAGATTGATCAAACAATTAAACATTAACCTTTCTAAATCCACATTACTTTTTTTTTCTTTTCCCACTTTTTTGCTTTGAAAGTTGACATATTGCATATTGTTCTCACAATCATTCTATAGAGTGCAGTGTGTGGGCATGACCCACCTCCATATTAATGTTGCATAGAAAAAAGAAAGAAAGAAAGAAAAAAAACAGGAAAGAATATACTTCTCTTTGGACTAAGAGGAAGCAGATACATACACAGTCAAAGGTTTTGCAATTGCAGTGTGCCACCAGTGAAGCTTGTGACATTGGAGGCTATTGAATCTGAGCCTCCTAAAGCTCATCTCACCAATCTAGCTCTGCTTTCCATGCATTGTAATTAAGGATTTTTTTT
>PVJA010032565.1:0-24028 GCA_004027025.1 Myocastor coypus | reverse complement strand
AAAAAAAAAAAAAAAAAAAAAAAAAAAAAAAAAAAAAAAAAAAAGTGCCTGTAAACAAAAACATTGGGGTATAGGAATGGACAAAAATGGGTTCATCTGTGTGTTTATGGTCAATGGGGCCAGCAAGATAGCTCAGCACACTAAAGTGCCTGCTTAGGCAAACACAGGACCTAGGTTTAATCCCTAGCACCACATGCCATGCCAGCCCTGCCCCCAGGGGAAGCTGAGCCAGCCACAGAGTCTGAGCATAGTGGTGCACATCTGTAACCTCAGGGAGGCTGAAAATAGGAGGATCACTATGAGTCCAAGCTGCATAGTAAGACCCTGTAACAACTAAATACATTTTTAAAAAATATGGTCAAGCCGGGCGTGGTGGCTCATGCCTGTAATCCTAGCACTTGGGAGGCTGAGACAGGAGGATCAATGTGAGTTCGAGACCAGCCGGGGCTACCAAAGTGAGCTCAATGCCAGCCTGAAATACATCGAGACCCTGTCTCAAAAAGACAAAAAAAAAAAAACTGAAATACATCGAGACCCTGTCTCAAAAAGACAAAAAAAAAAAAAAAAAGGTCAATATTGAGACATGTGTAGTGTGGTACAGAGGTGAGCTGGTGTGTGGAAGCGTGTAGACCTGTCTGAATCATGAGTGTGTCCACAGGCCACAGCAGGGGAGGTGGTGTGGAGGGCAGGGCACAGTGGCTTGCTGACCTGCTTTGTAGTTTGTTCCAAACTGTACTTGGCCTGCACTCCTTAACACCTAGCTAGTGACCTACCCTGTCATAGCTTCCAGCCTCCTCTCTTGGTCACATTCTTTTCCCAGCTCCCTTTGTCAGCCCACTGGTCCAGTTTCTGTCCTTAGGGCCCCTTTAACCTCAGCCATAGCTTCCAAATGCAGGTTCTACTAACCTAGCCTTCAGCCACTTCTGGCCTATCTGATCTCAGACCTCATCTTGTCACCTTGCCAGCTGGCCTTAGGGCTGGCTACCCATTCCTGAGCCCGCCAATTAGCACCTCAACCACACAACACAGGTAGCCCCTGTACCCCTTACCCTGCTTGCCCCTTACCTGTAGGAACTCCTCACTCTCATCGCCCATCTCCTCCCGGATTGTGCGACACTCAGCACCCAGGTAGTTGCGCAGGTTGACAGCATGAATGGCAGAGCAGGCTTTCTTGTCAAGCGTGGCCTCCCCACCAATCCAATAGTATATCTCCCAGTTTAAGGAGCCACTATCATCCAGAAAGGTCTGGGAACACAGGTACCACCATGAGAGGCTTCCTACCACTCCCTGTCTACCCAGCCCAAGGATGGAGGCACTGTGCTCACTCCCTAAACTATTTCCACCTGGCCTGCCCCCCCCCACACCTTGTCTCATTAGACCCTACTGTGAGGCTAACCATCTAACCTTGAGCACGATGTAGCAGTCAGCCTCATAGAACTTGCCGTGGAAGGCTTCCTCCACCAGCACAGGCACAAAGTTCTCAATCTGCCAGATGGTCAAGCCTGGCAGCTGGCCCACATCTTCTGTAAAGAACTCTGAGTAGTCAAGGCGTGGCTTCTCTAGGCCCTGGTCCCAGCGCCGTACCTTACCCCCAGAGCCCTGGGTGTCCACGATCTCCTGGATGACACAGTCACAGTGCATGGCTTGATTAGGAGGCCACTCGATTGGCCTCTACTTGCTCCCCACTGCAGGGCCTTTGTACAGCCATCACGTCTGTCCAGGACCCCCTGTCCCTCTTGGCCTAGGTCAGTCAGCCTTAAGCAGGATCCAGTTGGCCTGACCTGGTCCAGCCTTGGGATAGCTTACCTCCTGCTTTTTGTTCTTCTCCTGGGCCACGTCTGACATGCCCTTCAACACCTGCTTGGCCTGGTCATCCTGAGCTGAATCTTTGCGTCTCCGTAGCCGCATCTTTCGAGCCAGGGGGTCCTTGGGCCCACTCCCTGCTTGGGAGGGGGGGCAGGCCATTGGGTCCTGGCTGGACTGTGCTCCCGGACATCCAGCCAACTACAAGCCAATCCCATCCTCCACGGCCAAAGAGCTATTTCCCACTCAATCTGCAGATGAGCAAGTTGAGGCTCAAGGAGACGGTCCTGTTCTCAGGTCAGATCTTCTGTTACTCACCAGCTGCTGCTGCTGCGGCCACTGTGGCAGGGGAGGCACCTGCCAGCCGTAGCTGGTTTTGCAGTGAGAAGTCGATGTTGTACCACTCAGCAGCATGGTCAGTGGGTTTGGGTGGCATGACCAGGCTAGGGTTCTCCCGCACGTCCAGGACCTGTTCCAGATAATCAAACCTAGCACTGAGTCTGCACACACACACACACAAACACACACGCGCACACACATGCACACACATGCACACACACACGCACACAGATACACCCTACTCAGAGGCCAGATGCACATATCTGGGCCACCTCTGTAGCTGGCTGGGGCGAGTGTGCCAGAGACACAGTTTGCCTTCTCCCGGTTGGCACCCCACACTGCCCCTAGGAGGCTCCTGCAAGTTCCCCTCGCTCCATCTATTCTGAGCCCTCCTTACCCTCAGTGGTCCCAGCCCACCAGACCTCAATCTTTGTCAAGAAGTGGATGGCCTCTGGGAGGGTCACCAGCCGGTTCTTGTTCAGGACCAGTTTCCTCAGCTTGGGGCATCTATATGTACAGGACCAGAGCAGGACAAGAGGTTAAGGATGGAGGAAAATTGAAACCTGAGGAAGGGGAGGGTAGCAGACAGGGCCAGGTAACTGGGTGTGGGTATCCTCTATTTTCAGAGCTTGGAGGGCACACCAGAGAGTCCTATGCCCTCCAACAGCATGTGGAAGCAGTGCTGTGGCCCAAGTTCACTTGGCACTGGAACTTTCCTGGCCTTAAACTCAACAATGTTGGGGCTGGGGAGATAGCTCTGCGGCTCAAGTGCCTGCCTAGTAAGTGCAGGGTCATGAGTTCAAACCCCAGTCCCACAAACAAACAAACAAACAAACACTCGTCTTTCCCAAGGGTGCTCTGGAGAACCCCAAGTTGGGAACGGCTGTATGCAACTACAGGGCCCTCACAAAAGCCAGTTAACACACAAGCAAAGACTGCGGACTGGGTTCTGGTTCTCGTTCTGGGTTCTCTGCTCAACAAGCCCAGCACCTGCAAAGACTTTCGGGAATCAGCTCCAAGTTGTTGTTGGCAGCCATGAACTCCTCCAGGCTGGCCAGCTTGCCGATGCCAGATGGTAGCCCATCAAAGTCCAGCTTGTTAGAGTTCAGGTACAGCTTCTTCAGCTTGGTCAGCTTGCAAATGGCTGACTAAAAAGAATCAGGCAGTACAGTGGTCAGGTTCAAGCCCTTCAGCCTCTCCCAACCCACCCAGGTCCCACACGCACAGGCAGAGAGGTGAGCTGGTTGCGGGAGAGGTTCAAGGTCTCCACATGAACCCACTGGTCAATGCACAGGGACAGCTCTGTGATCTGGTTGCTGCTGAGGTTGAGGCGTCGAAGGCTTGGGAGGGTGTACAGGCACTCGGGCACCCGTGTCAGGTCATTGCATGACAGGTCCACATCTAGGGTGACCGGAAAAGCAATCAGCTGCGGCCTACACAGCAGGCGCTGGAGCAACCAGCTTTAGAGTGAACACCACTTCTGCCACTGTCAGGCTGTGAAAACCTGTGTGAGCTATAGTTTCTCCATTCGAAGACAAACTTTCTAATGTCACATGGGTGTAGGCAAAAAATCAATGCTCATATTGTCACTAATGATTATCATGACAAGAGAAATAATCTGAACTATTGTAGAAGGCTAGAAAAGCAGAGTTTAGCCTCTTTTTTCCTGAGGAAGTGAAGAAGCCCAGAAGGATTTAGAACTTAAAAGGGGACCCCTGAGGTAGTCCCAACCTGCAAGGTTGCTCAGACCCTCCAGGCTGGTGGGGAGGTTGCTCTGGGTGCGCTGTGTGTTCCGAAGATGTAGGGTCTGCAGGGCTGTCATGGCTGGAAGCTGCCTGCCAGGATGATAGGAGTCATTAGGGCTGGGGCAGGGGGGCCTGGGCAGGGGCTGGAGGGGCAGGCCAAGGCCAGCTGCAGGGCAGGCATGCATGAGGACAGATGGAGAGTGACTGCACCCTCAGGAGGGTGGACGGGGGTGGGCAGGAAGGGGAACCAGCTGAAGGTGCACACCGGAGCTGTGCATGCAGCAGCGGGTTCCCACTGAGCACCAGCGTCTGCAAGTGCACAAGCCGGCGCATCTGCGGTGGCAAGCTCTCCAGGCGGTTTTCACTGAGGTCCAAGTACAGCAGGTCGGTGAGGTTGATGAATAGCTGGTTGGGGATGTTGTCAATGCTATAGGTGGCAAGGAGGAAGGTTACCTGAGTTCACTTCACATGACCTGCCCCCAGGCACAGCTCCTGGCCCACCTGAGGCTAGTACCTGTTATGGCTGAGGTTCAACACCAACATGTTCTTGGCATTCTCTAGCTCCCGCGGGCACTCTGTCAGCTGGTTGTAGCTCAAGTCCTGGGTGTGAAGGGCAAGGCCCAGGTCAGGGGTGTCCCCACCCTGCCAGGCCTCTGCCATCGTGGGGCTTAGTTAGGACACTGCTGCAAGGAAGTGGGCAAGGGGGTTTACAAAGGCCAAAGAAAGATAGTGGACCAAATGAGTGAGTTAGCAAAAGGACCAGGTAGAAAGGTGAGTAGCCACTGACCAGCACAGAGAGGTCCTCCAGCTTGAAGATGTCATCAGGGACTCCGGAGTTCTTTAGGTTGTTAGCTCGAGCTACAATGGCCTGAAGATAAACCATAAGAATCCACAACTCTGCAGTGTCCTGAGTTTGATTCCCAATTTAAAAAAAAGAATCCACAATTCCTCACTTCCCAGAAAGACAGGTCAAGGTGGGGTGCTTCCTCAGGAAGCCCACTGAAGGCCAGGCCTGGCGCCCTCCCACATCTGGCCCTGCTCACAGTTCCTCTATCTGGTGTGACTTTTTTTTTGCAAGGGAGGGAGATACTGGGAATCGAACTCAGGATCTCATGGTTGCCAGGCAGGGGCTATGCCACTGAACTAAATCCTCAGCCCTGCAAGGAAGCTTTTCTTATCCTCCTGGCAATTTTTTTTTTTTTTTTTTTTTGCAGAACCAAGGATTGAACTCAGGACCTTGCACTTGCCAGGCAGGTACTTGTGCCCCTGAGCTATCTCCCTAGCTCCCTACTGGCAAATTTCTTTTTTGTTGTTTTAGTGGTCTTTGGTTTTTTCAAACAGAATTTTTAAGTTTTTAAAAAATTTATTTCTCTTAAACCTCATTTATTTGTTTGTGTTATGGCTGGCTCAGCTCACCCTGGGGTGGGGGTGCGCAGCATGTGGCGCTAGGGATCGAGGAGCGGTTGCTGTGTTTGCCTTAACTTCCCTCCGCAGGCGCTTTAGACCACTGAGCCATCTTGCTGGTCCTATGTGGTTTAAATTTTTTTGTGGAACTGGGGATCGAACTCAGGACCTTGTACTTGCCAAGCAGGCACTTGTGCTGCTGAGCTATCTCCCCAGCCCCGCTATGTAGTGGAGGTTGGCCTTGGCCTCACTATGTAGCCCAGGCCAACCTCAAGCTCACAGCACTCCTCCTGCCTCAGCCTCCCAAGTGCTGGGATCACAGGCATGTGCCACAATACCTGGCTCCTCTTGGTGAATTTTACTCAAACCTCAGAGGCCAACTCAAATGGGCCCCCAGCTTTAGTACAGGGTACTCAGGGAACCTTTTCTTTCTTTTTTTTTTTAATTTTATTTTTTTCTTGTTTCAGAACTTTTGTTTGTTTGTTTATTTATTTATTTTTATGGCTGGCTCAGCCTGCCCTGAGGGGCAGGGCTGGCGCAGCATGTGGTGCCGGGGATCCGCGGTCCCTGCAGCCACCCAAGCTTTCCTAAGCAGGCACTTTAGACCACTGAGCCATCCTGCCGGGCCCCATCAGGGAACCTTTTCTGATCAAACAATCCCTGTTCTTAATTCCAGATGTCCAGTTAGCGTGTTGTGCTGAATTAGTTTTTCTTTAAATCAGAAGGAAAGCATTGCAATGAAGGGAAATCAGAGTGTGAGCTTCAAGAAATTCTGCTCACAGGATAGACAAGAGTTCAAGAGCAACACAGGATAGGGCCAGGAAATGGTGGTGTAGTTGCAAATGACAAAAGAGGTAACAGGAACTGCCTCGGCCTTCCTTCCTCCCTCCATCCTCCCTTTTTTTTCTTCCTTCATTGGCACAGGGGATTGAACACAGGGCCTTCTTACTAAGCTACTTCCCTAGCCCTATTTGTTTGTTTGTTTGTTTATTTATTTATTATGCCCTTACTAAGTTGGCATGATAGGCTGAAACATGATTTTCCAGCTTTCTAGCTCAAAGAATACTCAAAGATAAACTGCTGAGTGTCCCACACTGGGCTCAAATTTGCCATCCTCCTGCCTCTGCCTTCTAGAGTGCTAGAATTAACAAGTATATACTACTATGCTGAGCATACCACGGAAGTTTTTTTTGAGACAAAGTCTTGCTATGCAGTTCAGGCGCTGGCCTTGAGCTCACTTTTGTAGCCCAGGCTGGTCTCGAACTCACAGCAATCCTCCTGCCTAAGCCTCCCAAGTGCTGGGGTTACTGGTGTGCACCACCACACCTTGTGGTACCCCTGAAAATTCTGCAACCCTACTGTCTGTGCAGTGCAGGCTGCTGGTTTACAGGATAATCTAACCCAAAGAATGGGAGGACCTGTCCAAGGCTATGTAGCCAGGAAATGGCAGGCTCCAGTTTTTAGCTTAGTGTAAATCCTGAGGCTGTGCCCTAAGCATTCAGGGCTCTGGTCTAGAAGGAGACAACTCTACGTCAGACCCATAGAGGTGGCCAGGGGCCTGATGTTCTGCAATGTCAGACTATCTTCTTGGCTTACCCAAACCCAATCCGAACTATCATGGTTCTTGGATATGTGACCTTTGGCAAGTAACCAGTGTTTATGGCCAACTACTCGCACATATGATGTGGGTGGAGAGCAGCAGGTGTATAACACTCACGGAAACTAGATTTGGGTCTGCACTGCTACTGTTAACTCTAACCCAGAGGATGGTCCAGGGCTGGGGATATAGCTCAGTGGCACAGGATTGCCTAGCAAGAACAAGGTCCTGAGTTCGATATGTAGTATCTTTCCCCCACCTCTGCCAAAACAAACAAACAAGTGGAGCATGGTAGTGCACACCTGTAATCCCAGCACTCGGGAGGCTGAGGCAGGAGGATCAGTGTGAGTTCGAGACCAGCCTGAGCTACAAAAGTGAGCTCAAGGCCAGCCTGAACTGCATAGTGAGACCCTGTCTCAAAAAGACAAAGAAAACAAAATAACAACAACAACAAAAAAAACGCCAGTCCAAAATGGTGATTTGAGATGTAGGGCAATGGCTGGCTAGTGGGTGTCCCCTTCACTGCTCCATGTGCATCCCTCCTGAAGCTGTGAACTCAGTTGAAGAGGACGACCGCTTCTGATAGAGGAGGATTTTGGGCTGGGGATGTAGCTCAGCACCATAAGTGCCTGCCTGGCATGTGAAAAGTCCTGAGTTTGATCCCCAGTACCAAGAGAGGGAAAAAAAAAAAAAAAAAAAAGCAAGAGAAAAACGATGGAGGAGAGCTGGGTATGGTGGCACACACCTGTAATTCCAGCACTCGGGACACTGAGGTAGGAGGATCAGTGCGAGTTCGAGACCTGGGCTACCAAAGTGAGCTCAAGGCCAACCTGAACTGCATAGCAAGACCCTGTCTCAAAAAGACAAACAAAACAAAATAAAACAAAACAAAAAACGATAGAGGAGGATCTTATCTCAGTCAAAGGTATAGGAATAGCTGTGCTCACCTGCTAGTACAACTAAACAAATTCTCAAAATGGTGGTGGGATTGGGATTATTTCGCATCTCCCCCATGGAATTGTCTCACATGGATTTCGTTACACAGGACATAACTATACCTGGCAATTGAACCAGACATGGAGGTTTCAGAGACATCGGCCCATCCTGAGACCCCCAGCTTTGACCTCGGGTCCCCAAACCTGAAGGCCTCCAGGCCAGCAGCACTCACCCGAAGTGAAGGCAGGCTGGACAGCTCTCCATGAAGTGTGGTCAGGTTGTTGTGGCTCACAGACAAGTGTTCCTGGGCCAGGACAGGGGAGCAGAGGCTCATAGCAGAGCAGAGAGCAGGTGGGGTGGCCAGAGTCCCCATCTGCCCTCAAACTTTGCACTATCTAGAAGGGTCCACCAGCCCGAACCACTTCTACAGCCTCCCTCCCTTGCACACCCAGCTCCTCCTGCACACTTCCCAGGATGGAACATCCACTTTGTCTTGGCCAGCTGTGTTCTTTACTCGCAGCTGTGTTCTTCCTCTATGTACTTTGCCTTCCCTGCAGGCCATACTCACTTAGCCTCGCCCCATCCATACCCACTCTGATTGCCCAAAGCCTCTTACCAGCTTCTGCAGGGCAGCCAGCTCTTCAGGCAGGTAGCAGAGGCCTGTACGGTTCAACTTTAGCCATCGCAGGCTGGTCATCGCCTTGACATTCTCAGGGAAGTAGCCACCCTGGTGGGGGCATGTCAGGGTGAGGCTCATTTGAGGGAAAGTGACCATGCCCCCTATCCCCACCACCTGTGGGAGTCTTTGTGGGGGGAAAACAGAGCCAACTCACTGGCTCTGAAACCCTGGACAAGTCATTTTGTCACTCTGTGTCTCAATTACTTCATCCATAAAATGGGGTTAATGAAAGCCTCCATGTGACAAAATGTTGACCTCAGGTTTATCTCTGGTCTCTGAGCCCCAGGAAGGCCAGAATAAAACTGGCTTATTTCACGTGATACCCGCTTTGTGTTCAGATTTGCTCATTACTGATCCAGCCACCTGGGATCCCAGTGACTGTCCCCCAGTGGCACTATCAGCACGTCAGTCATTCCTGACAAGGCCTAAACTACAACTGTGTTAAAGGCCTAGGCTCCACCCTGTACAGGCATCCCCTCATTCAGTCATCCATCCATTCCTCCATCCATCCATCCATCCATCCATCCATCCACCCATTCACTCGCTTGCTCGCTCACTCTGCCTATGCCAAAGCCACACATGACCAAGGGTGCTGTAGCCTTTGGTTCCATCCCTGACTTTACAGCCACATTCCCATCTGGTGACTCAGACTTTCCTGGTCCAGAAAAATACCCCAGATAAGGACAATGGGGTGGGGGTGGGGGCATCAGAGAGAAGGCAGTGTGGCTGCCTGTGCCTGAAATTAAAAGTGCATACAAAGGCAGGTAAAGGCACAAGAGTCCACTTTCTCTCCAGCTCTAGGCAGACATCTAAAGGTACTGGTCACCTGTCACCTGCTGAGCCCTGTTTGGCCCTCCAGGCCAGCTCCCCTGCCCTTGCCTGCTGACCCCTAAGTGCTGACTTTATCACTCCCTAGAACTACCTCCTTTTCCCACCAACTGACTTGGGCAGGGGCTGGGCTCCTTGTCCCTAGTTCTGTCAGTCAGGCAGTGGCGCAGACAACTGTCACCCAAGACCTTATTATACACCTGCCTTACACGCCATAGCAACAGATTTCGCTACATTCCAGGCTTCCAAACAGTCTACTTTTAAAGCTTTCACCAGATGAGAAAACCCAGGTTCTGAGAGGGGAAGTGACTCGCCCACGACCACACAGACCGTGGGGAGTGAAGGGGGAAGCGAAGTTGGGGTGGCAACAACTCAAGCAGACACTCCAGACCCGCCGCGGGCAGCCTAGGCCGCGGGGCTCGCCTGAGTCATCAGGGCGTGTGACCTCGGAGGGGTGGGGGCACGGGAGCGCCGATCTTGGGCAGGGTACCGCCCCAAGAGAATAGAGAAAGAGGGTCAGGGCTCCAGCCAGTCCCGCGAGACGCTGAGCCCAGGCCTCGAGTGGGTTCCGAGCGGGGAGGCAGGCGGCAAGCCCCACCCTCCCGGCCCACAGTCTCCGCAGCGGGAAAGGAAGCAGCGCGCGGCCCGGCCCCTCGCAGCGGGGGGCCCTACCCACCCTTGGTGCCCGGCTCAGCTCACCTTGAAGTCGTTGCCGCTGAGGTCCACGCCACGCACGAACGGCAACACCCCAGTAGCCTCCATGGCGGCGCCGCTCTCGCGGCCTGGCCGGCGGGCGGGCGGAACAGAGGGCGGTCCGGGAGCAGCGGGCTGGGCGGCCCCGGCCCCGCCCCTTAACCCGCTCGTGCCCGGGGACTCGGAAGCCTTCCGCCTCTCTAAGCCTCAATGTCCCGCCGGTCTGGCACTGGAGATGCCACCGTGAGTGCGGGCGCCACTGTGCTGGAGCTGTAGGTATCCACGGCCTCAGTCGCAGCGTCCAGGGAAGAGGGTGATAGCCCTGCGGGTCCAGGCACTTTCCCCTGGACCTTTACGGAGGTTGGCCGAGATTCTGGACTCAGTCCCGGTAGTCTCTGCCAGTGTAAGACAGACCTGGGTCGACGAGACTTCTGGGTCTTCTGCCCCAGCCCTCCTGTTTCTTCGTGTGGTGCTTCCTACGGATGTAGAAGCGGAAGTGTAACAGCGTGAGTACTTCTCAGTATTCAGCAGGCGCTAGGTGGCAGGTTACTGTAGTATTATTCTTGTTTAGTGTCTAGGCTTTTCCACTATTGATTAATTGATTTGCCCCATGTTCTGGAAGAGAGGCGCCCGGCTTGCTTAGAAGTTTCGCCTTAGGTCTGTTCGTAGCTTTCGCTATGACCCGTACAGCCACCCTGTACAGGCGTGGGTTTAAGTGTCTAGTGCCCCGTTTTATAGGAAGAAAACTGAATTCTAGATGTTAATGGTTCATATGAGTCGCAAGCACTGGATAATAGAGGCTGGACCACACTCGGTGCCTGCCGGGCCAGCAGGTATTAGGAGCCAGCAGGGGCTCTTGCAGAGGGGACCTGAGACAGAATGCGGGCCTTTGGGCGAAGTGCTTGGCACCTGGAAGGAACGTGGGCACAGACAACTTCCTGCAGACAGAAGCTCCTGTTACAAGCACACACTAGTCACTCGGGATCCAGAGTACTGGCCCGCACACCGCCCCATCGTGGGCTCGGAATGCGGTCATGCGTCTTTAAAAGTCCTGACTGCTTCAGCGTGTTCTAGCCCGTAAGGAACGCGCTAGGCGGCGAAGGGGCGTTAGCTCCCCGTCATTGGCTGTGCCTTGCCTGTGTTTTGGAACGTGTCTGCGGGAAGGGAGCGCTCCCATTGGACCGAAGGCCTGCTTGTCTGCTTGCCTCCAGGGCCGGCGGCTTCCCTCCGGCCTCGGCGTTCTGTTCCTAGGTCCTCCACATTCTACTTCCAGGACTGTCCGAGGCCCACGTCCTGGTGGACCAGAGCATTGCCCGGTCGATGCGCAGACGCGGAGACAGAGGTATTGCCCAGAGGTCGGTGAGGCGGCCTGCAGGTCACCCAGCCCCGGGCGGGGGCGTGGCCCGTGGTCAGCCACTCTGAGAGGGAGAGATCCATTCTGGTCCTTTCAGTTTGGGGTGCTGACCTTAGCTCCCAGGGCAGCAGCGACCTTCCCATGAATGCTGTCATAACAGGCTCATCTATGGGCTGCTTGCGCGGCCTGCTCAGCCTTGGTTCAGGGCAGGTGGGTTTGGCCGAGGAGGGGAAGGACAGGCAGTATCCAGGGACTGGTTGAGTAGAGTCGGGTTATTTTTAAACGCCCATGCCTTCTCCACCTTTCCAGAGTTGGAAGGCTGCGGGCTGGGGCCTAAGTGACCCCGTTAGGGTCCTGGCTAAGTCCACCCTAGACAAGTGCTAGAATTAAAAACGTTTTACGGTTTGCAAAATGGATTCCAAGTCTCCCCAGGAGCATTGTCAGTATTGGTCCCCGTGCCACGGATGAGGAAGCAGAAACTGGCTCTGGGGCTGTGGTGGGCCGTGCTGGCTTACGACCTGGAAAGCCCAGAGCTACAACTTATTTTTAGTTTGCTGCTTCAGACAGGTGTCCAGGCTTAGTCACACAGAACCTCAGGCTTCAGCTAGTCCAGGCATCTTGTCATTTGGCAACTGGGTCCAGATACCCAGAGCCCAGCGGGAAGGGCAGAAGCCATTGGTGTCCCAGCAGGCTGTGACCTTGTAGTTTGGTGGAGCAGGCCCTGGGAAATTTCTGCCTCCACTTTCCAGTTATCTGGCCCCATCCAGTCACACATTTAAGAACTACTCTCACAGAATCTTCCTCACTGCTACCAGGGACCTTTTACAGGTGAGCAAACAGGCCCTGAGTTCAGGCCCTTCTCTATTGGGCTTAAAGCAGTGATGACCCATCTCACTACCTCTAGCTCTGTCCCAGGCCCAAGAGGCCCAGAAAGCCTTGTGCCCAGTGGCCATAGGAAGCCCTCTGGAACTGCACATTTAGTTTTCTGGTACTAGGGATTGAACTCAGGGCCTTCATTCTGAGGTGGGCTACATCCCTAGCTCTCTCTCTCTCTTTTTTTTTCCAGGACCAGGGTTCAAACTCATGACCTTGCACTTGCCAGGCAGGCACTTGTGCCATGTAGCTATCTCCCCCGGTCCCTTGGAACTGCACGTTTAGGGGTGCCTACTAACCACCCTGATTGTGGCGCCTTCAGCCTTGACTTACACTTAGCTGTGGCAGGAGGCTAAGTATCTAGAAGCAGCCTGGGCCATCTCACTCAGCCTGTCCTCTGACTTAATAGTTATGTCTCTGATAATTTTCCCGTCAAGATATGAGGGATAGGGCCAGCCAGATAGCTCAGCAGATTAAAGCACCTGTTTAGGCAGACACAGGGGCCGGAGGGTCACACTGGCCCAACCCCCGGGGCTTAAAGATACAGCAATTGAGGCTGGGCATGGTGGCATATAACTGTAATTCCAGCACTGGGGATGAAAACAGGAGGATTAGTATAAGTCTGATCTGTGTAGTGAGACCCTGTAGACACTACTAAGTATATAGGAGAAAGATTTGGGGAGTAACTGATCATTTTTTTTTTTTTTTAGAATTTTTTATTTTATTTTTTTTTCTTGTTTCAGAACTTTTGTTTGTTTGTTTATTTATTTTTATGGCCGGCTCAGCCTGCCCCGAGGGCAGGGCTGGCGCAGCATGTGGTGCCGGGGATCGAACCGCGGTCCCTGCAGCCGTCCAAGCTTTCCTCAGCAGGCGCTTTAGACCACTGAGCCATCCTGCCGGGCCCCCTTTTTTTAGAATTTTTTCTTTTTCTTGTTTCAGAACTTTTGTTTGTTTATTTTTATGGCTGGCTCAGCCTGCCCTGAGGGCCAGGCTGGCGCAGCATGTGGTGCTGGAGATCGAACCTCTGTCCCTGCAGCCACCTAAGCTTTCCTAAGCAGGTGCTTTAGACCACTGAGCCATCCTGCCAGGCCCTTTACCACTTACTTTGTGACTTGGCAGCTTCACTTTCTGTAAAGTAGGGGAGATGATGCTAAGACCCATCTCATGGATTGATCTGGTGATAGTAGAAGGCTTGCACAGGTCTTGATATATGCCCTCTTCTCTGAGGAGCACAGGCCCAGGGCCTTTCTGTATGACCTCCCTTTTGCAGGGGTGGGTTGTTTACAGGTTTCAGAGAGAGCACTTGACACTTCCCTCAATCTCACCTGGAAAAAATCCTTTGCATGCTCCCTTTCTTGTGAGAATTTTCAGGAAGCCAACTAAGTTATCCTAGAGTACCTGCCTGTGCCAGCTCCTTGCCAGCCTGGCTGCTCCTACCCTCAACCTCACTTCTCACTTGCCCATCTCTTGCTTCTCTTGCAGGCAGACCATGGCCCAGTACTCCCAGAAACGGGAAAAGCAGCGTGGTGAGGAAGGCCTGGGTAGTGCTGTGGACTTCCTCTTAGCCAATGCCCGTTTGGTGCTGGGCGTAGGTGGGGCTGCTGTGCTGGGCATTGCTACCCTGGCTGTGAAGCGGGTAAGGCCAGGCTGGGTGGGGCTTGCCTGAAGCTTCCAGAATAGGAGGCTAGGGCTGGGTCATGTAGATGGGCCCCAGGAAGGGTGGTGGGACTTCCTAAAGCTGCCAATGGATCCACCCCAGCCTTTGGGTTTGCTTTGCCATGGATGCCCAGGCATCAGATGGACTAATTTGTGTCATTTTCCTGCAGCTTATCGATAGGGCCACCAGCCCTCCAGATGAGGATGATGCCAAGGGAGATAGCTGGAAGGAACTCAGTCTGCTCAAGGCCACACCACATCAAGAGCCTCGGCCCCCACCTGCTGCTCTCAGTCAGCCCATATCACCCCTGGCCCCCTCATCCTCTGGTCTAGGTGAGCAGCACCCCTTCCCTTCTGATATGTAGGTGGGATGCCCTATGTTTGGGAATAGTAATGCTGCAGGCTCTGCTACTAGAAAGGGGCAGGAGGACTTCCCTACTCTGCATGAAGCTGTTTAAGCTACAGGGTCAGGTTGTTGGGACTCTGAGCCAGTGAAATTTTTTTTCATCAAGCACTCACTGTCCTGAGCCAGGTGTGGTGGCGCACGGCTGTAGTCCCAGTACTTGGGAGGATGAGGCAGGAGGATCGGTGCGAGTTTGAGATCAGCCTGGGCTACCAAAGTGAGCTGAAGGCCAGTCTGAACTGCATAGCAAGACCTTGTCTTAAAAAAAAAAAAAAAAGCACTCACTGTCCTAAGGACCTGGACTCAGTGCTTGGCAATGGCCATTTCAGGTGAGGAACAAGGACAAGAAATGTTTCTCGGTTAGTAATCAGCTTCTTAACTTGTTGTGGAGCACTCTGTCACATTCCCCTGGCCTGTTCTTTCTGCAGAGGGACCTGCAAACATGGAACCTCAGATGTTACCTCAGCTCATCTCCCCAGCTCCATTGTGTCTGACGTTCCAGGAGAAGCTGCTGGCATTTGAGCGGGACCATGTGCTTATCCCAGCAGCTAATGTAGCTTTGGCCAAACAGCTAGCTTGTGACATTGCCCTGGAACTGCAGGCCTACTTGAGGAACAAATTCTCAGAACTGCCCTTTGGGGCACTCACGCCTGGAGGACCGCTCTATGAGGGGCTGCAGGCTGGGACCACGGAGCATGTGCGCCTCTTGATTCCACTGGTGCTAGAGCCCAGGCTGTGGAATCTGGTGCCTGGAGTGGACACTGTGGCCCAGGACCCGCGCTGCTGGGCTGTGCGCAGGACTCAGCTCGAATTCTACCCACGTGGGAGCAGCCCCTGGGACCACTTTCTGGTTGGGGGCTACCTCTCCCCTCGAGTCCTGCTGGAGCTGCTCCGCAAAGCCTTAGGTGCCTCAGTCAATTGGCCAGCCATTGGTGGCCTGCTTGGGTGTCTGATCAGGCCTAGCATGGCCTCAGAGGAGTTGCTGCTGGAGGTACAGCATGAGCACCTGGAACTTACCATCATCCTACTTGTAGCAGTCACTGGGGCCAACAAGGACAACCGACTTCTTCTTGCCTGGCCTCTGGAAGGGTTGGCGGGGAACCTGTGGCTTCAGGATTTGTATCCGATAGAGGCTGCTAGACTGCAGGCCCTTGATGACCACGATGGTGGCACTCGCCGGAGGCTGCTGCTGCTTCTGTGTGGTGTCTGCCATCGCCACCCAGCCCTGGAGCGCCTGAGCCGAGGCCATCTGACCCAGGTGGTGTTGCATCTGGGGGAGGAGGAGGTGGACTGGACTGAAGAGGCCTTGGGAGAGCGCTTTCTGCAGGCTCTGGAATTGCTCATTGGCAGCTTGGAGCAGGCCAGCCTGCCCTGCTACTTTGACTCCAATGTGAACCTCTTGGGTGGCTTGCAGGAAGAAGAGATTGATGACATGGGTTATGCATTATACAGTGGTCTCCAGGCACCTGAGGGGCTGCTTTAGGTGGGTGGGACCCTGGTGACCAGCACGTTTCCTGGTGCAAGGTGTATTCACCCACTCCACAGGGAGTTGCAGAATGGATTTTTGATTGCTTGTAGCCAGAACAAAGGAGGGTACCTGGCCTTAGTCCATGGGGAGGGCACATGTGTGGGTTGTAGCCTCTTGGATCCCTGATCTTAGAGAGTGCAGGTTGCTGTCACCTGAGTGCGGCTGGTCTGCCCCATGCAACTTGGAGCACCAGCTACTCAGTCTGCTGCCAACCCAGGACTTGGGCTCAGTTCATCACCAGCAATGAATTCACTGAAAACAGCTTTTGCGGTCCCAGGCCATGTAAAGGATGCTCCATTTTTATGCTAAAGGAAAATGTACTGTTTTCTTTGGGCACCAGCTTGAGGCATGCTGGAGGTGGATAGTGCCTGATCTTTTAAATAGGCCTTTATTCCATCCTCGGTGGCTGGTGTCACCTGAGACATGGAAGGACCTCATTTTGCTGTTGAAGGTTGACATTTTCCTGAGGTCTTCTCTGTTTGAATTCTGCAGCTCTGGAGCAGAAGCTTTGTTTGAACTGTTGCCCACCTTATACCTCAGGGAAGGCCCCTTTCCCTCTAGTGAGTGAGTTTTCTCTTCAGGCTGCAGAGGCCCCAGGAAGAGCCCTCAGCTGGTTGCTGCTCTGGGCCCTCTGGAGAGACTCCTGGAGGCTTGGGGTGTGGGGTTTGCCTCCTACCTCTGCAGAGTGCCATGATGAACTGTTCATTGAGTATCCTCACTCCTGCTCTGAGGCTGCCTGAAGTAGAAGAGACTGGAGGAGGAACAGTCTTCTGCTAGGGTATTGCCTGTCCCAGTATCCCTCCTGCTGAAACAAAGCTATGCCTTGAATGTGAACAGAAATAAAAGGAAAAACTTTACTCCCATGTGTGACTTAGCAGGGAGGGCATCCTGGCACTCAGACTATTCTTTTTTTTTTTTTTTTAAATATTTATTTATTTATTTTTTATTATGGCTGGCTCAGCCTGCTCTGGGGGCAGGGCTGGAGCAGCATGTAGTGCCAGGGATTGAACCGTGGTCCCTGCTGCTACCTAAATGTTCCTAAGCAGGCACTTTAGACCACTGAGCCATCCCACCAGTTCTCAGACTACTCTTTAGAGCTAAGTCTTGTGGCTTGGCCTGGAGGACTTGAGATAAACTTGAAGATGGTAAGGTTTATTTTAAGAAGTACTATGCAGGCCCCAAACATGGTAATGTATGCCACTTGGGAGGCTGAGGCAAAAGGATTGCTACAAGTTCAAGGCTAGCCTGAACTACATAGCAAGACCTGTCTGAAAAAAAACAAAATAAAAGCCAGGTGTAGTGATGGATGCTTGTAATCCCCAGATTTGGGAGGCTGAGGCAGAAGGATCATTGAATTTGAGGCCATGTTCACCTCTCACTATGGGTTACATAGTAAGATTCAAAAAACCAAATCAAAACAAAAAACAGTGTTCAGGCTGCTATAAGAAAATATCACAGACTGGCTGACTTATAAATAACAGAGATTTGGGGCTGGGAGATAGCTCAGTGGCACAAGCACAAGGGTCCGAGTTAATCCCCAGCTGCTCCCCCATACTGATTCTTAACAGAAATTTGCTTAATTTTGGAGCTGGAAGTCAGGTCAAAGTACCAACAGCTTCTGTCTGTTAAGAGTTTGTGTCCTTGTTCATGGATGTCAGTTAACCATGGCTTCACACGGTGGAAGGAAGGGACCCCCTCAGTGCCTGAGAACACTAAGCCATGTGGGTAGTATCCTCAAGACCTAGCTACCTGCCAAAGGCCACAGCTTCCTGATTCCTTCTCAGAACTTCAGACTTCAGCATCCATATGTAAGTGGATACAAACATTTGGTGTGTAACAAGTCAGTTGTATGAAGTGATCATTAAGAATGCCTTGGTGTGAGGGCCAGGGAGATAGCTCTGTGGCACAAGTGCCTGCCTGGCAAGTGTAAGGTTATGAGTTTGAACTCCGGTCCCACAAAAAAAAAAAAAAAAAAAAAAAAAAAAAAAAAAAAAAAAAAAAAGTGTCTTGGTGTGTAGTCTCATCAACAGGAGCCACTACTGTAGGTATATTTCTTTACCAAAAACTGAGCAGCTGAACACCCTGATGTGTACCATAGCTCTTTAGCCACTACCACAAGTCTTCAGCCAACTGTTTATCCACCTCACAGCCTCTTCGAATGGCCCCACAGTGGGCAGAGCAGCTGTGAAGCTAGATCATCTTGGTGTGCCTAGGAGCAAAGTTGGATCTGCTTCTGTCCCCATAGATGATGACATTTAAAGCTTGGAGAGGACTTTGGACCACCTGTGTGGGGCTGTCCTCTCCTCCAGGTACACACCATCATAACCAATTTCTGTGGTCCTATTGTGTTCCTGAGCAGAACTCCTAGTTGAGTACAGGACTGTGTGGAACACAGGACAGTGATGACTGGGAAACTGGTTTGGCCAAATTGCTATAGCCCTGTGGTTTTGGAGCTGCAGTTAATTTTTTTTTTTCTTTTTGAGACAGGGTCTCGCTATGCAGTTCAGGCTGGCCTTGAACTCACTTTTATTGCTCAGGCTTGTCTTGAACTCACACTGATCCTCCTGCCTTAGCCTCCCAAGCGCTGGGATTACAGGTGTGCATCACCACACCCAACTTGCAGTTAAGTTGTGGCATGTGAGGACCTGAGCAGAATTACTAGTCATGGAGGTGTGGCAAGGAGCAGCTGGGGGCAGGGCCTGTGTCTGAGTACTCTCTGTGTGACTGTGACGGGAGTGCAGACCTTCCTGGGCAACTGTGAAGACCGGCTGGGTGGGCAGTGCTAGGCTCCTGCCTGGCATAAGGACAGCTATCCTGGGTTGGGCTGGTTCCATGGCACCAAGCTCCATGTGGCAGGGCCCTCCCAGCTGCTAGGGGAGCCCCCTGGCTCATATAGTCCTTTGTTCTAGGAAGGGCCTGAAAGAAGACAGGAGGCAGCTATCTGGAAGTCAGCTCAGTTCATTTTGTTGTGGCCTGGACTTGGAAGCCAGGGCGACACCTATGCTAGGCACGTGCTGTACTGCTGAGCCCAACACCAGGCTGTGAGCTCTGTTTAGAACCTCTCATCTGGGCATGGTGGCCTGCGCCTGAAATCCAGGCACTTGGGAGGTTGAGGGAGGAGGATCACCAGTCAGGCCAGCCTGAACTACATAGTGAAACCCTGTCTCAGAAACCAAACAAACCCTCTCATAAGATTAGGTCGTTGAGTGGTCTGATACAGACTGCTGTGTGGAAGCTATCTGCTTCAAGAAATTCTTTTTTTTTTTTTTTTTTTTTTTGTGGGACCAGGGTTCAAACTCACGACCTTGCACTTGCCCAGCAGGCACTTGTGCCTCGGAGCTATCTCCCCAGCCCCAAGAAATTCTTAACTTTCCTCTCAGCATAGATGCAGTGGGGAGGCAAGAGGATGAGAGTTTGGAGGTTCTAGCAGGTGAGCGCAGCTATTCATATACTCTTGACCGAGGAACGGTCCTCCTCTATGGCTAGGGGAGCAGAGGGATGGCTGTTCTCTTCACAAAGCACACAGCTTTGGGAGGGATGCACATGGATATTTGAGGGAGGACGGTGACACCCACCTAGCCAGCCAGATCAGTTGAATCAACCCTGGTGATCAACAGGGTGACAGATGTCACAGCCAGATTGCCCTCGCATCCAACAGATGTTAAAAGAGAGCAAATTGTGTGTGTGTGTGTGTGTGTGTGTGTGTGTGTGTGTGTGTGTGTGTATTAAAAGTGGGGGCACTGGGAGTTGAACATAGGGAGCACTGAGCTACAATCTCCAGCCCTTTGTTTTGAGACAAGGTCTTTTGTGATGATCCTCCTGCTTCAGCCTCCCAGAGTGCTGTTCTACAGGTGTGTGCCACCAAGCTCAGCTGATTTGCAAAATGTTGAGTATGTCACCTAGTTAAGGTCCATGGACTTCAATTTCCAACCAAAGAACAGGCAGAAAATTAGTATTTTGTTAGGGTCTTTTGCAGGCTCTTGTGGTTGGGCTGACTGCATCCTGGCTCTTTGCAGGATTAGCTACTGCTAAACTTACTCATTCCCACTAAATATGAGACAACACAAGAAAGAGCCTGTCAGCCTGCCAGGTGAACTGGGTGTGCCCAGTACAGGGCCTGAGCATCCTAATACCTAGGTCCTTCAGCAAAACCAGGCCACAGGTGTTCCTGGACCTTTACCAGGTAACCAACGGTTCTGATGACTTAGACAAAGTAGTGACTCCACCGCTCAGAAGGCAGGGCAGATGACCAAAAAAAGTGTAGCATTAGAGCCTGTGTCCTCTATTAAAAGGATGGTACAGAAACTGTGGTAAATGGTCTTCCAGCCAATGCAGTGTTGCTTGGGCTCTCTGAGGGCATTTGTTTTCTTCTCCTTGGTTCTGAGTTGCAAACTGCCAGAAATGCAGCAAATAAGAGGCTTTTTTCCTTATGTATTTGGTACAGGGTCTCACTATGCAGCTGGGACTGGTAGTGATCCTGCTGCCTCCCCAGGGCTGGGATTACAGGGGTGTGCCACTTAGTGGTGCTCAGAGCACCCAGGGGTGGGTGGGGCTGGCACAGCCTGTGGTGTGGTCCCTGTGCTTGCCTAAGCAGGCACTTAGTTTGCTGAGCTATCTCGATAGCCCTGAGGTATATAGTTTTAAGGCCCACCTGAGTTGCATAGCAAGACTGTCTCAAACAAAACAATCAGCAGCCCTCCAAAGGATCCTCCCAATCAGTATGGAGCTGGCGAAAATAAGTTCTTAGTTGCACTGAACAGTGCCACCATGCATGTGTCACCAAGAGACAGAATTCTCCAATAGACTCCATTGTGAGGATTTCCTCATGACTGGGCTTGCAGCATACAATCATGTTGAACAAGAACCTCCAACACACACACACAAACACACACACACACACACACACACACACACACACACACACACACACACACACACCACAGGTACAGGTACACAGCATGCCAAGAGAGTCAGGAGATGAGCCGAGCCCAGATCTAGCAGACTTGAAATGCCAGGCCCTCTTTTTGGAGTGGTCCAGCGCAGCAGTTTGTGGTCTTGATACAAACATTTAGAAAGTGCAAACATACCTGGGGTAGCCAGGTGTGGTGGCACACACTTGTAATCCCAGCACTTGGGAGGCTGAGGCAGGAGGATTGGTGCGAGTTCGAGACCAGCCTGGGCTACAAAGGTGAGCTCAAGGCCAGCCTGAACTGCATAGTGAGACCCTGTCTCAAAAAGACAAAAATAAATAAATAAATAAATAAATAAATAAATAAAATAAAAACATACCTGGGGCCCCATGAGGGGGTCCTGTTCTTCATCCTAAGACCTATGACAGTCTGAGTCAGCTGGGAGTGATGTCCTGATAATTTTTTTTTTCGGTGATAGTGGGGTTAAATTCAGGGCCTCTGCACTAAGCTACACCCCTATTTCATTTTTTAAAAATAGAAATCATAACATTTAAGCTGGGCGTGGTGGCGCACGCCTGTAATCCCAGCACTCGGGAGGCTGAGGCAGGAGGATCGGTGTGAGTTCAAGACTAGCCTGGGCTACAAAAGTGAGCTCAAGGCCAGCCTCAACTGCATAGTGAAACCCTGTCTCAAAAAGACAAAAAAAAAAAAAAAAAAAAAAAAAAATCATAACATTTATTGCCTTGGTATATCATACTGATATTGTCACTGTTCCTTCACACTTTAAAATTTTTCCTTCACATTTATGTGTTGTTTGCCCCCCTTCTTCCCACAGTCTAGTGCATCCTAGAACTGTCAGCCCACAGCAGCAACATGCTTATTCCACCTAACTCCATTCCTCCACAGGGTCAAGGTTCTGGTCCAAGAAGCCCTTTGTATCTAAAGTTTAATGTGAATTAGTAATAAACCAAGCTTCCCAGGATGACTAGCTCCAGAAAGATGCTGATAGAGAGCAGTAACTTGTCTCTTTTTTGAAGTGGAGAATCTTTCAACTTGTATCATTTTGACAAGTTTAGAAGGTTAACTCAGCTAGTCAGCAGGGGCTCAGGGCCCTCATTTTGTAAACATCCTGAGCCTGTGTAAGAGGGCAGACATGGTGTGGGTCTAGAGGGCCCATCTTAGGGTTGGAGGGCCTGTACACAATATGAGGAAAGGAGACTTACTCTTTCCTCATTTTGTTCTGCTTTTTATTTTTATTTTTTGTCTTTTTGAGACAGGGTCTGACTATGCAGTTCAGGCTGGCCTTGAACTCACTTTTGTGGCCCAGGCTGGTCTCGAACTCACATTGATTCTCCTGCCTCAGCCTTCCAAGTGCTGAGATTACAGGCGTGTGCCACCACGCCCAGCTGTTCTTTTAAAATTTTATCTATCTATCTATCTATCTATCTATCTATCTATCTATCTATCTATCTATCCATCCATCCATCCATCTATCTAGATATCTATGGCTCAGCCTGCCCTGGGGGCAGAGTTGGTGCAGCATGTGGTGCTAGGGATTGAACTGCAATCCCTGTGCTTGCCTAAGCTTTCCTAAGTATGTACTTTAGATTGCTGGACCATTTCGCCAGCCCTAAATTTATTTTTTATTAACTTATTTTTTTTTTATGTATTTGATACAGTCTCACTACACAGCTCAGACTCATAGTGATCTTCCTGTTTTCAGCCTCCCCAGCACTGGGATTACAGGTATGCACCATCATATCTGGGCTCGATGGTCAGCTGTGTGCCTGGGAGCAGAGCTGCTGTGGCATGTGGTGCCAGAGATGAACCCCAGTCCCTGTACTTGCCTAAGCAGGTGCTTAGTTTGCTGAGCTATCTTGCTGGTCCTGTTTTTTTTTTTTTTTTTTTTTTTTTTTTTTTTTTTTTTTTTTTTTTTTTTTTTTTTTTTTTTTTTTTTTTTTGTCTTTTTGAGACAGGGTCTTGCTATGCAGTTCAGGCTAGCCTCGAGCTCACTTTTGTAGCCTAGGCTGGTCTCAAACTTGCACAGATCCTCCTGCCTCAGCCTTCCAAGTGCTGGGATTATAGGCGTGCGCCACCATGCCTGGCTCATCGCTTTTGTTGATTTCCTGCTGCCTTGAACTGTTAAACTTTCTGTCTTGCCACCCTGCCTTGGAGCTGATTATGGACTATAACAAACTATGAGCTAAATAAACCATTGGTTCTGGGTGACAGGTATTTTGTCTCAGCAGTGAGAGAAAAGTAGTGAAGGCATTGCTCTTTTGTTTCAGTTGATTTCTGAGTTATTCTGGTCAGTATCTGGCAATCCAATGAGACTGCTCAGTACTCTGGTTGGCTGGATTGAGGCTTTCAGTGCACTGGAAGATGCATGCAATGTCCTGAGACTGGCCAACTTACATGCTAATTCTCTGTAGCATGGGTGTTATATTTCATGTTTTCTTAGCCCCGTGGTATGGCTGTCAAAGGTATGCTTCTTACCTTCCCATGCAATTTGGCAAGTTCCCTCCAGTAGTTTTGCAACTTAGACATCATAGGGTTGCAAAAGGACAGGTGTATACCATAGTTCCTCCTCCATCTCTGCCAGTGTTTTATCTGCTTCTGGTTGCTTTTCCTCAAAACCTCTGATCAACTTTTGGCCTTGGCATTCTCTAGTGATTGCATGGGCATCCCCTGTAGGTCTTCATGAAGGCCATAGATCCCATGAAGCTTCTTGAAATGCTCCAGTGGGTCATGATGGAAGCCACCACAGTGACTGCCATGCAGCTCTAACTAGCTCATTTTTGAGACAGAGTCATTCTAAGTTGTTAAGTCATCCAGGCAGGGCTTAACCTTGTTATCCTCCTGTTTCAGTTTTCCAGAGCAGCATTACAAGTGTTGCCAGTACGCCTAGCTTGAACTTTTTTTTTGTAGTACCAGGGATTGAACTTGGGATCTTGTGCTTGCCAGGCAGGTGCTTAAGCTGCTGAGCTATAGCCCTGGCCCCTGATTTCTTACCAGTAGTATTAACAGTTGGAAAAAACCCAGTCCACCTTGAGTTACCATATAAACCTCTCCCTCCTGCCTTGTGGTGGTAGGGTTCCACCTATCTTGCTGCTGCCCCATGAGACTGTCCCTAATAAATCCATTCTGCATAATCCCGCATGTTTTTTTTTTTTTTTGTTGTTTGTTTTATCTTTTTGAGACAGGGTCTCATTGTGCAGTTAAGGCTGGCCTTGAGCTCACTTTGGTAGCCCAGGCTGGTCTCAAACTTGCACAGATCCTC
>PVJA010032564.1:0-24037 GCA_004027025.1 Myocastor coypus | reverse complement strand
CAGCTAATTACACTTTTCGAACCACAGAGTTAAATCAACAATGCTAGTATTCCTAAATTAACAGGATAAAAAGCTTCATCACGATGGCCCACCTAATGAATAGGTCAAAGAAAGGAAAACCCTTTCTCTTTGTGAAGCTTAACATTAAAATTAGCTGTATCTATTACATGAGGTGCAAAAAGGAAAGACAGAAGCTTGTTCATTCAGCTGGTATTTTGCCTTCTGAGCTCTCTATGCCTGAGTAAATCATGACTCAGAAAGTAGAGAAAGCTGTAAGACTCATCATCCAGAACATTTCTGGGGGGACAAAGCAAGGAGAAGATAATTTCAAATGTTAAAGTGACAAATGGTCCTTCTCTGGAGGTCTAATAATTTTTCCCAGGGAAAAAGCAAAACAGACAAGTGGAAGATGAATGAAATGTTGTGGCAATCATAGTCCTGCTGCGGCCTTGAGCGTGTGAATAGCACGACAGAGGCAAGAAGACCCCAGACTTTGGCCAGAAACAAAATATTCAGTCTGTTGTTGTTGCTGTTTTTTTGCTGCAGGATTCTGAGTGTAAAAGTAGTCCCACTTGTCAATCAGCTAAGTTGCAGGGGCTAATAGATTCTAGTGTTTAGGGGGGTCAACACAGAATTTAATTTAACATCTCACAATACACCCACATGCCCAGAAAATGTGGACAGCTTGATAGGGTTCACTGAGCCAAAGAAGCAAGATGCAAACAGTGCATTAATGTATAGGGGAAGAATAGTCGCAATCAGCCCCTTGTGAATTGGACAGAGGGCTTGGAGATGAAGCAATTATCAGCCATCGGGGATTAATAGTAAAGTGTGAATACCAAGCTGTATATGTTAGGGGCAGAATATGTTGCCTATAGAAAACAACAAAGGACGTTTCTTACTATTAAGTGAGATTAAACGTAATGGCCTGATTTAATCACAAAGGCAGAATTAAATTCAGATGGCAACTTCAAAGTGGACACATGAACACAGGCCACTGCTTGCATTTACATATAGCTGGCATAGCTTGGCCTGCAACACAATAGGATAAAGTTTCTTTGGCCACTTAAACAATTTTCTATTCTTCACTTTTTTTTCTTGAACACTCACTGTATTTATCTCCCGATTGCATTCAGTTAATAAGAAGGAGCTAAGAGTTATATTTATTCATGGATGCCATAATTTTTAATTCTTTCAAATTATGAAAAAAACCCTCACAAGGTCAACAAGAGCAGAGTAGTTATAATCAGATTGGCTCCAAAAGGGGAAACAAGAAGAGAGAGAAAAGGAAGGCAAAGCCAAAAACAAATAGAAGAAAAAGGAAAAAAGAAAAACATCTTTCCGAGGGTGACTGGCTTCTTTTATTTTTTTTTTTTAAATCAGCTATGAACTTAAGAATTCAGCCGTTGGGGTCTTACCCCAGCCCCCGCGCAGTGCAGCACTCCTGCGCAGCTGGACGCCCCTGCCTGTGGAAAGCACAGCGAGTCGCTCTAGAACACGGCCCACTTTAGCCCTCCTCTCCACCTGCTCAAGCATGGCTCCCTCATTCGCTCTCCATCTCTAAGGAAGGGTCCTAAACAGCTCAGGGAACATAGGCCTGTTGCAGGGTTCAGAAGGGTGGAGGCACCCACTTGCCCTAGGTCCCTGAAGAACTGCAAGCACTCTGAGATGACTGAAAAATTCTTGGGTGAAAGACACACTTGACTCAGCGTAGTACCCAAGGACTGAACGCATCAAAGACTTTTAGCTTCATAAATGCCCCTAGAAAATTTTATGTTTTCATTTCATATATTATTTTATAACGCTATAGCAGCTATAGTGCAATAATATAGTAACTATAATTATAATACAGTATTATGTATTAGTATATGCACTATATATTATATAAACAGCTAACAAGCCTATGCTTCAAACTGGAGATCATCATTAAAGAATTTACTCTCCATTAGCATAGTATAAATGCTAAAAGATTCATATATTGGAGCACTCATCACAAAGTTAATATTAAAATCTTAATATTAAAATAAAAAAGAATCAATTCAAATGTTCATCTTTATGGGAAAATGTTAATATTTTACCGTATATTTACAATAAAATATCATGCAGCCATTATGATCTGAATCTGAAATGAATCAAAATAGCAGTTTAAGGTGTTAGAGAAAGAGAAAGACATATAAAGCCATTTATGGAATTAATGCACAATATCTGAAGTATAGGAGCATATGTATGGAGAGAGGAGGGAAAGATAAAGAGAGACTTGCGAAAAATAAATACAATTTTTTTTTTTTTTTTTGTCTTTTGAGACAGGGTCTCGCTATGCTGTTGAGGCTGGCCTTGAGCTCACTTTTGTAGCCCAGGCTGGTCTCGAACTGGCATCCGATCCTCCTGCCTCAGCCTCCTGAGTGCTGGGATTACAGGTGTGCGCCATCACGCCCGGCTATAAATACAAATTTTTGGCCAAATTTTAAATGTTCACTTATACCTAGGTAGTGGAACTCAACAAGATTTTTTGGTTTTCTTGGTACTTACTGATTTCTTTCTTTTACAATCAGAAATAAATTAATTTTACTTTGGAAAAGAGTTATGCTTTTGAGAGCATTTGGTAAGCATTTGTGCAGTGATCTTCATGGGGGAAGATGAGGTCAAAATGAACTCAAAATCCATCAGATTTGTGGGCTCTGGGCTCCATTGCAGAAGTGGCTGCCACAGTGGATCTGGGTGACCTTGAACTCTCTAACTCTCCCCCTTGCCTTCCTTCAAAATCCTTCATTGGGTTTTCGAGAATTTATTTTCCTTTTCTTTTTTCTTTTCATTAACACTTTGTGTTATTGGTGATTTTCTGTTTGATTAGATCCTTGAGAAGAGTAGGTTGTTTCGCTGTAGATTTGTTGCAATACAATGTCTAATCAACCCAGCTGAGGGAAAAGCAGGGAAGAGGCAGAGTCTGTGAGGAAAAGGTGGAGTTCTATGTCAAGTCCTCTCTAGTTAGATGAATCTAACTTGAAATTGCATGTGTTTCTCTTCTGGGCAATTGGCTAAGCAATATAAATTCAAGGCAAATTAAAACTGCCTGGTGACCTCCAAACTTACCTAAATCAGGTGTGATCAGGGAAAATACTTCCCAACCATATCCTCCCAAGCCTGTACCATTTCACTGACTGACTATTCAGACAAAGTCTGCTTCCACTGGATTGCTATGCACTCTCCGTGGGCTTAGGGAAAGGAGCATATGCCAGGTGGGCTCAACAAGAGGCACATTCTGCTTCGACGCGTGGCCTGCTGCTGCAGACGGGCCACGCGGGTGTATCTGGAACTGCAGCCAGAGCCAGAGCGCATCTCTGAATGCGCTTTGCCACATGTGCCTTCAGGCATCCTGGGTGGAGATGTTTGATGGTGCAACTGGACCAAACGAGGGGCAGCAAGTAACAGCTACAGAACAGCCGCAGCCTCCACAGCCCTAGGGACTGCCTCTGCCCACCCTCTGCACACAGTGCCACAGAAGACTGACAGACATAAATGGAATTGCCAGGTCATTCCCAGGCAGGATAAGGCACAGGAAATTTTTCTGCCTTTGATGCTTCAAAGATCAGAGTAATAACATCCTGTTTCAGTTTGGGCCTTGAAGCCATTTGTCAAAGATAGTGGTCTACATCAGGTTAGATGCTCTCAAACAACCTGTGCTGGGCTTGTAGAAGAGTAGCTGTTGCTTCATTTTTCAAGAAAACAGGAACAGAGGAGTCTGGGGTCTTTAGAACACACAAAAAATACAGGAAAGCCTAATTTTTAAACTGTATTTCTGATTACAAAAAAAAAAAATAAGTCCTTATAAAATTCAAATACTGAAATACAAGCAAAAGGAGGCGTGGCTCGTGGAATTCCACCTCCCACTGATAGCACTGTCAGTTAAAGGCTACACTTTTGGTTGTTCATTCTGAGACTATATAACCAGAACATGTGCTTTTACTTCGATCCAATTACCATTATATGAGCTATATTATTTAATTTCTTCTTTTTATCTCAACACTGCATCAAAGCATAAGGAAGTGTAATGTGCTCTGAGAAATTGTGAGAGTATAATAATGGTAAGACTAACACAGTAGTAATAGAACCACAGTCAATATTTATTATAATCTGGGGTGTGCACAGAGCATTTTTCCAGAGAACTTTTCTTATCACTGGCACAACTACCAGACACCCAAAAGTTGAAGGAGGAAACACTTCTGTTGGCATTGGCAGGTCAGCTTCAAGCCCTATAATCCAGTCACGTTTCACAAAACTTTTATAACTGCCTAAGGTTCTTGGGGGCCATTTGATATAAGCATCAATAGAGATGAGAATATTTCACATTTCTTTTCTAAAACACCAATAAGAAGGAAAAATGTGCAGCTGCAACAGATTCTGCCTGGAGTTCACACAGTCAAGCCTGAGTCTCATCTGCACAGGGGGGCCTAAGTCAGCCTGGGGTAGTGCCCTGGCCCTGACCCTGGCCCTGGCCCTAGGCAGACAATTGGTGAAGCACAGCTCCTGCTTGGTGAGAGGAGGCAATCTTCTCAAGCAGACCCCTGGAAGGACTGAGTCACCCTGAGGTTGGGCATGAGAAGATTTGGTTCTAGTTTCCTCTAAAGGTCGCTGGCACTGCTGCCCTGTCTGCAGTGCTGTGACTGCCACTGCTCCAGCCCCACCTCCCTCCAGATCATCCCTCCCACTGCACCCGGGGCAGGCTGACAGCACTAAGGCTCACAGGAAGACAATTGCTCAGCACAAAGGCCTGAACTGCTCCTGTGAAGGATCACTAAGTATTATCATCTGGTTCAGAGAGGAGGCCAAGGAAAGGAGACGCCCACCCAGAACTACAGAGCTAACGGCAGAATCTTAACCTCTGCCTGTGGCCCAGGGTACCCAGGCGAGGGACAAAGAATCTCAAGTAGGACCCTGGAGGACTTAGGAGTGAGGCTGACCAGAGGATGAGAGTTGCCTGAACAGGTTCGTGGGCTACCAGAAGTCTGAGGGGTTCCATCGTTCCCCAAGTGGGCTCAGGCCCTCCTTTCATTCTCCAGGTTGTGTAGGAAGCAAGGTGCCCTGAAAGGAAGCAGAAGCAGAGGACCAGCCACTGGGCTATTCAACTCTTAGGTAAGGGCTCCTCCCCAGCCTCCTATGAAACAATGGGAATTCAAGGGGTTCTTTGTAGAATCCCAGAGACCACAATTTCCTGAGGTCTTAGACTACCCAATATAATATTTCATGTCAAAATAACTACTACTCAATGTCACAATGTGTGTTTACAAATGTGACCCCAATTGCAAAGATTTAAATAAAACAGAGATCAGAAGTAAAAATGAACAGGAAAAGAAGAGGAAAGTGTAAACTTCTTGCCCTGAATTCTCAGTGAGTTGGGTATAAGGACCCTAACTGTGGTCTATTTCTCATCAGAATACTTAAAGAATGCTCACACTCAGAGAAGACATGATTTAGGAACCACCATAAGTTGAAACTAGCTCCACTAGTCCAAAGCACGGTATGTTGTTTAAAATATGAGTCTGAAAACCAAACAACAATTTTGAAGTTTTGGCCAATTTAATTAACTTCTAGTGCCTCAGTTTCCTCATCTGCAAAAAGAGGAAAATTGAAGATTAAATCTACTAAGCTACAGGGCCAGGCAAATAGCTCAATGGACTAAAGAGCCTGCTTAGGCAGAATGCTGGGACCAGGTTCAATCCCCAGAAGGAGTTTCAATCCTTGGCACCACAAGCCATGCTGGCCCTGCTGCCAGGGCGCACTGAGACAGCTATTGAGATTGCACATGGTGGTGCACGCCTGTTATCTCAGAGCTTGGAAATCTGAAAACAGGAGATCACTATGAGTCTGATCTGTGTAGTAACACCCTATAGACCCTATACTAAAATACATAAAAAAATCTATTAAGCTATGTAAAGAGCTTAGAATAGCCCTTCTTACAATAAACTTACAATAAATGCTCATTATCATAGTCTGCATCGCCTTCATCATTGAAATCCCTTTGAGAGGGTATAATTCTTGGTCAATTTAAACTCCCTCATTTTTGTTTAAACTATTTGCTATCATGTGTTATTGTTACAATGATAAAAGATAAAACTTTTGGTGAAAGAAAATAGTCCTAATGCTTCCTTCCAGAACAATAGCAAAGAAAGAAAAAGAAGGTGTCATCACTTCTCAAACAGAAATTTGCCTGCTTTGTAATTAGAAAAGGATAAAGGTGAGAGTTAAGGTTGAGGTTTTCCCCATCATAGCACATGTGGAAACTGATTATGCAGTTTGCGCAGGACAGAAGCTCAGGCTGAAGACAGAGTGACACATTGCCCAGGTTGCCTGTGTGAGAGTGTGGTTATGGCTTGTGTCTAGATGTCCCCCCAGAGTCTCATGGGATTGAAGGTGGGGCTTTTCAGAGATTACTGGATCTAGGATGTGTGAGGCTGGGATTAAGAATGTGCTGTTGGGCTTGATTTAGGCTGCAATGATAGGACTAATGGTGCTATATGTTCATTGCGAGTAATACCCACCCTAAGGGTGTAGCCTGAGTAGAATATAAGGGACAGAAAGAGGGCTGCTGTTTGTCACTTGCTGCTTCACTGCATTGCTGCTTGCAACCTTCTGACTGCCATGGACTATTATCCCTTCTGCTATGCCACACTGCCTTGGAGCCAGGCATCAATGAACTGAAACCACTACAAACTGTGAATCAGAATAAACCTTTCCTTCTTTAGCTTTGGGGGGACTAATATTTTGTCTTAGCAATGAGAAAAAAGTAACGAAGAGAAGTACTGACAGGGGACGGTTCCAGGCAAACAAGTACAAGCCCCATCTTTGAGCTAAAAAGCATTCTTTGTGGCATACCTATGCCCCTAATTAGCAGAGAAGCCCTGGAATCCATGCCTTGGGGCCCAAAATGTAAACCCACACAGCTAAGTGGAAAGCTCCCTCTGTGCTCTAGGAAAGAGTTTTAAGAATCATGGAGGTGGAGAGAAAGAAATGGTAAATGAAAAAGCAACCAAGTCCATTGTTGCTAGTACCAGAGACTGAACTCAGGGCCTTCACAACAAGCTAAATCCCCAGTTTGTTTTTATTTTGTGATAAAGTCTGACAAAGTTACTAGCTTTTCCAGACTGGGCAAACTTATCATTCTTCTACCTCAGCTGCCAGAGTGCTAGAATTACAGGCATGCACCATCCTGGTTTTTTTTTTTTTTTTTTTTTTGGTCTTTTTGAGACAGGGTCTTACTATGCAGTTCAGGCTGGCCTTGAGCTCACTTTTGTAGCCCAGGCTGGTCTCGAACTCACAGCAATCCTCCTGCCTCAGCCTCCCAAGTGCTGGGATTACAGGTGTGCGCCACCACGCCCGACTTCTATTTTGTGAAAGAACAGGTAAAGCAGTATCTGTAGAAGCCACAAAGGATTGGGCCTTTATTTTGTGCTTCTAGAAGAACCAAGACACACACCAGGCAGTTCCAGGGATGCTGCTAAGTGCTCAAACTCAGAAGTTCGAGAAGGAAGTTAGGGCCTGACTGGGAAATGAAGGTGAAAAGTGCAAAATAACTGTTATGGTTTATATCTAGATGCTCCCACCGCCAAAGCCTATGCACTTTTAGTAGGGGCTTTTTCAGAGGCAGCTAAATCTAGATTTTGTGATTGATTCATGGTTCAATGCTAACATTAAGGGTGCTGGGCTTAAGGGTGGGTGATTTCTAGATCAGTTCACTAACTGGATTCCTACTGCCTTAATCCCAGCAATCTGGATAAGATAAAAGGGGAAGATGAAAGAAAGAAAGAAAGAAAGAAAGAAAGAAATCTTTCTTGCTTTTGCTGTCTTCTGCCACCATGAACTGTTGCCCCTTTGCCATGTGTTACCCTGATATGGAGCCAGCTGATTATGGACTGAAACCTCTACAAACTATGAGCTAAATAAACCCTTCCTCCTGTAACTTTGAGTGTCAGGTATTTTGTCTCACTAATGAAAATAGTAAAGAAGACAGAATTTGGTACCAGAAGTGGTCATTGCTGTGGGGATTACTGGCCACGTGGTTCAGGGACTTTTGAGAATGGTTTGTGGAAAGAGTTTGTAATGATTGAGATATGCTGACTGAAAAAGTAGAGCTGGAATACTTTAGCCTGCACTATGCAGGAGATTTTTGTCAAGATCAAAAGAACAGAATGCTGATAGAAATCCTGCCAGTATACTCCAAGTTTGAGATCATCCTGGGCTACCAAGCGAGTTCAAGGCCAATTTAAGTCCTACACAGTGATGTTCTGTCTCAAAGGAAACAAAACAAAGCCCTCAACCCCTCAAAATCCAAACAACTCAACTTTCTTTTTGTAGTGGTTTCTTGCTCTCCTGACTCAGGATTCTATCTGCAGACCTCTCCAGATACTTCTTTTTTTTTTTTTTTTTTGTGGGACCAGGGTTTGAACTCACGACCTTGTACTTGCCAGGCAGGCACTTGTGTCATGGAGCTATCTCCCCAGCCCCCTCCAGATACTTCATTACTCATTACTCATTACTCATTACTCATTAGTCTCTGTTCCCTTCTTTGTATTCTTGACACAAACAGGTCTTTTTTTTTTTTGGTCTGATTCGAAAAACACACCATTATTTATACTGTTTACCTTTTGCTTTTACTTTTCTCTTAGAGTATTCCTTTTTCTCTTTGTTTTTGGCTGTTTCCTTACTCCTCTGTGAAGTCTTTTCTAATGTTAGTGATGAGCCTCTCATCTCCAATCAAGCTCTGCTATCACTCATCATCTGCGATATGTTTCATGCACACTATACTTGCGTCTCTTATAGCAAAACACAGCTTGATGTAGTATCAGGAGTACTGGACCTTGGCTCAATTCTTGCTGACAGTCTAACTCAAACTATACTTTCCAGTGGGATGCAGTGGTGCACACCTGTAACTCCAACGTTTGAAGCAAGAGGATCCCCATGATTTCAATGTCAGTTTGAACTGCATAGTGAGACCCTATCTCAAAAAGACAAAAAAAAAAAAAAAAAAAAAAGGAGATAAAAGAGTTATTTGTTGTACAGCTGTTCTTCATTTCATGACCTACCTGTTTAATGTCTCTTTGGACTTATGGCCAAAGTACATTCTTTGGATTTATGACTTGCTGCTCAACCTTGTGACCAGTTCTTTCTTTTTGGGCAGGGTGGGTATGGTTGTATACATCTTATTTAAAGAGCCTTGATATCTTTTTTTTGTATAGTATATTGCTTATATAGTATTGTAATTTTTACTGATTATACTGTTCAGTGTAGTACTGTAGTTTTATGTTATATGTTACTATCCTGCATGTAAGAGTTATGCAAATAAAAGCAAAGTAAAAAAAAAAAAAAAAAAAAAAAAAAAAAAAAAAAAAAAAAAAAAAAAAAAAAAAAAAAAAAAAAAAAAAAAAAAAAAAAAAAAAAAAAAAAAAAAAAAAGAAATCCTGCCAGTAAAGACCAGGCTTTAGAGGTTTCTGCTTGGCAGGACTACATTGGCTACTGGACTCCAGATGGTATGTGTTATGGCTTGACAGAAAGTTTTTCTGTATATTAGTCATGCCCAGAGACGTTAGACATGCCTGAGACTAAGATTAAGAGTGGAAGGGGGCTGGCAGGATGGCTCAGTGGTCTAAAGCGCCTGCTGGGGAAAACTTGGGCAACTGCAGGGACAGCAGTTCGATCCCCGGCACCACATGCTGCGCCAGCCCTGCCCTCGGGGCAGGCTGAGCCAGCCATAAAGATAAATAAAGAAACGAACAAAAGTTCTGAAACAAGGAAAAAAAAAAAAAAAGAGTGGAAGACTAGTTAATCTGGCAAAAGAAATTTCAAGGCAGTTGAATATGAAAGCAGTGGTGTGACTACTATTGGGGCATTATTAGCCAGCTTTATATTGAGAGTCAAGAGCAAGGAGCCTAGTAGAATGACTTAAAACATTTTGAGACTGGCAAAAAAGGAAGCTTCTGTAAAGCTCTGGATTGTAAAACAGAGCAGAAGAGATCTTGATTGCAGTGAAGGAACAGGAGAACCAAGAAGAGGGCCTTGGGGCATTGTAAGAAGCAGTGGGACTTCATACTTTTCAGCCTCAAAATTGTACCTTTCCTTGCCTTCCTGCCTGCTTCTTCAACCCCATTGTCTCAGGCCTTCTTCAAATTTATTCTCCATTGGTCATCTGAATATTGAACTTCCTCAAAGTTAAAAGCTAGGTTCTCTTCTCCTTACACTCTAACTCTTCCCAGGAATTCTTCCTGCTCATGGCTCCAACTGGTGTTTGTGCGGCTGTGGTTCTTATTTATTTATTTATTTATTTATTTATTTATTTATTTATTTTGCGGCTGTGATTCTTAATGGTCAGTCTGCATATTCAGAAATCACGTCCCCACCTATCCAGCACACATATTCATCTGCTGGATGTTTTGAAGGTATCTAATAAAACAGCCAAGGCAAAGTTCAAGATCTTTTTATCTCTCCCACACTAGGCCGTTTCCATCATCCCCTGTCTCTGGGTGGAACTACCATGCAAGCAGTGAAGAAGCTCTGCTCCACAAACTTCTTCCTGCTCCCCTTGAAACAAACTAAAAATGATCCTGCTGCAGCAGCAAAGCTTCATTAGTGTTCTCTTTGTTTGAAAGAGTTGAAATGATGCTGTGAACATTTGAGGCTTATGAAGTCCAGTACAGGATATTGTCTGCTATGGTGTGGGCGTGGGGCTGGTCCCAGCAGGCTCATTTTCTAGAAGCTTCACCTTCCACATAGTGGTGTTAATAGGACTCTTAAGAGGATAGACCTCCTGGGAGGTGACTGCATCACAATGCCTCTCATGAAGGAATTAATGGCTCCATTTAGTCCCCAAAAGAGCAAGTTTATATAACAGCATGAGCCTGACCCCCCCCCCCAGTCTCTTCTTCTCTTGCCATATGATCCTTTACCTCACATTCCATCAAAGAATTTTCGTCACCCATTGTGCTGTGAAATGGCTGGGAACCTCACCAGCTGCCAGTGTCATGCTGTTTGGCCTTTGCTAGAATCATGCGCCAAATATACCTCCTTCCTTTATAAATCACCTAGTCTCAGGGATTTCCTTATAGCAATACAAAAAAGAAAAAACTAAGAAAAGTCTAGATTTTTTTTTAATGTTTCACATCTCCACGATAAGAATTACTTTAGAGCTATTATACAAAGATCTTGTTTGCTTAGTAACTTGGGAACTCTAAGATTTGTGTCTTTTCTTGAATTTCAACTTTACTGGAGGCAATAACTTTTCAAATACCTTAAATCCTATCAGATCCAAAATATGCATTGTCCTTTCAAGGTATATTCAATGAAGCATAACAATCTTTACAAATAAAAACACAAAAAGTACTAAAAGAAAAGGAGTTTTATGTAGAGTGGGAAAAATGACAAGGATATTCATGAAGCAGACAGAATTCCTAAAAAAAAAAAAAAAATTAAAATGAGAGATTTATGCTTTAAAATATCTGAAAACTAAAGCATTATTTCCAGAGATTTGGGGGTTTGTTTGATTTTAAAATTATGTTAGAAGGGCCCAGTAGGATGGCTCAGTGGTCTAAAGCACCTGCTTAGGAAAGCTTGGGTGGCTGCAGGGACCAGGGTTCGATCCCTGGCACCACATGCTGCGCCAGCCCTGCCCTCAGGGCAGGCTGAGCTGGCCATAAAAATAAATAAACAAAAACAAATAAAAGTTCTGGGCCTGGCAGGGTGGCTCAGTGGTCTAAAGTGCCTGCTTAGGAAAGCTTAAGCGGCTGCAGGGACTGCGATTTGATCCCCGGCATGACATGCTGCGCCAGACCTGCCCTCAGGGCAGGCTGAGCCGGCCATAAATAAAAATAAATAAATAAACAAACAAAAGTTCTGAAACAAGAAAAAAATTTTTTTTTAAAAATTATGTTAGAAGACTTCAATGGAGAAAAGAGGAAGTAAAAGGCATGATCAGGCTCTATAATATCTGTAGAACAATATCTGTTAAAAATGAGAAAATAGAGGCCAACAAAATAGCTCAATGGACTAAAAAAGTGCATGCTTAGGCAAAGCTTAGGCAAGCACATGGACAACGGTTCAATCCCTGACATCACATGCCACACCAGCGCTGCTCCCAGGGCAGGGTGAGCCAGCCACAGAGTCCAGGCATGGTGGAGCACACCTGTAATCCCAGCACTGGGGAGGCTGAAAGCACAAGGATCACTATGAGTCTGAGCTGTGTAGTGAGATCCTGTAATGACCAAACACATTAAGAAAGACAGACAGACAGACAGACAGACAGACAGAGACAGAGAGAGAGAGACAGAGAGAGAGAGGGAAGGTGGCAGGGGGGAGAGAGAGAGAGAGAGAGAGGAAGAAAAAAGATAATGAAGTAAAGTCTGTCTCAGGCATTACACGTGGTAAACAGCAATCAGAGTCCAGCCAGGCATGGTGGTACATGCCTATAATCCCAGCACTTGGTAGGCTGAGGCAGGAGGATCGGTGTGAGTTCGAGACCAGCCACAAAAGTGAGCTCCAGACCAGCCTGAACTACATAGCGAGACCCTGTCTCAAAAAGACAAAAAAAAAGAAGAAGAAGAAGGAGGAGGAGGAGGAGGAGGAGGAGGGGGAGGAGGAGAAGAAGAAGAAGAAGAGGGCCAAAGTACAGATTTCATCTCCAAAAAAGTGAAATAGTGGGAAGGAGAAGGTGTGGGATCCTTGTTCCAAATTTTATTTTCATGCTTTCCTCGATGTGTAATGTGGGGGAAATTATTAAGTCTCTAAACTTCCATTTCTTCATCTATGAAGTGAAAAAAATTGTATTTCCATCACGGGTGTTTTTTTTGTGTTTTTTTTTTTTGTTTGTTTGTTTGTTTTTAAGAATTTTTTATTTTATTTTTTTCTTGTTTCAGAACTTTTGTTTATTTATAATTTTTATGGCCCACTCAGCTTGCCCTGAGGGCAGGGCTGGTACAGCATGTGGTGCCGGGGATGGAACCGTGAACCAAGATCACTGCCGCTGCCTAAGCTTTCCTAAGCAGGCGCCTTAGACCACTGAGCCATCCTGCCAGGCCCCACGGGTGTGTTTGTAGGAGGAAGTGCTGTCATGCACAAACAGTGCTTGGCGTATTGTCACTATCCACTCAACTTTACTTCCTTTTCTCATTTTGCCTTGATGGTTATAGTGTTTGAACCTTAATAATTGTCCTTGGAAACATCCTAAGAACACCCTTTCTGACTTGCTCAGAAATGTTCATGACAAAAGAAGCTATTAAAACTTCTACCACTTATATGAAGCTGCATTTTCTATCACAGTAGCATGTCTCTTCTTTGAGGTCCCCAAAATTGACTTTTTCTTTCTTTTTGTTTCTTTTGCTTTCTGTTTTGTACCAGTGATTGAACTAGGGCCTTCATATTGCGCTTCGAATCCAGAACTTTTTTGTTTTATTTGGTTTTGTGATGGTTTCTCTAAGTTTCTAAATTGGCCATGGTGAGCTTACACTTGTGATCCTCCTACCTCAGTCTCCCAGAGTGCCCAAGCAGCATTCTGTAGCCCTTCACTGGTTTTATAATTGAGTAAACTGAGGCACAAAGAGGTACATAAAAGTCTTACCACCATCAACAAAACATCTACCACACAACAAAGTGCTCCAGTGAGCCTAACTCCAACACACCAGCCCCTAAGAATGAGTTAGCAAAATCAATGCAAACACAAGGTTAGATCCCAAATATGGGTCTGTAGGTGACAAAAGTGACCATGTGCTTGGGCTTACTACAAATCTAGAATGGAAGCAAGGTCTAAGATAGGCATGTTTGATGTCCTCACGGAGCTCAAGGTAAGGAAATAGATAACAAGCATCTTGTTATACTGTTTGTTTTCACCAAATCGCTATGTGATAGTGGCTGTGCAGAAGGACCCAGGTGTGATGCACACACAACGTGGTGCTCTTACATACTTGGAAGGTCCAGAGAAGCTGCTGTGGGAAAGCAACATTTAACATAGATGCTGAAGACTAAGTAGAGGATGGGAGATGCTGCATACTCCTCCCTATCTCCGAGGTGTGGCAGGATCCCCTGAGGATGGAGCACAGGTCTGATGATCGAGATGGTACCACGTTCTGCAGAACCTAGTAAAGGACCAGCCTGTCTAATCCCAGAACTATAGGACCACACTGGTAAAGCCAGATGCCAGTCCATGCATCTGAGGACATTGGTCACAAGGAGCCACCACCTGTCTCCCCTTGTCACCATAAAAAATGTATTGATTAGCTCATGTTTATTTTGGCAAATGGTTGTCATCTACACAGACCTCTAATCCAACACTTACCTTATTATTCTGTAAGTTTAAGGCCAAAGTTGAGACTTACTCTCTGATGTGCAGTGCTGAATAAGCACAACTCTGAAAATGACAGAAGTACGCCACGTGTTTGTTCTCCATCTTCAGCTGAATATTATAACAATTGGAGAGCTAAGTCCAGAAAGCCTGGGCTGACCTTGCACTGAGGAAACCAACTTCTTTGAAGAATGAAAGGACCAATCAATTTTTTTTTTTCATTTTCTGGGTTGTAGTCTAGGGTCTCATGCCTGCTAGGAAAACATTTCACAACTAAGCCCTTTTTATTTGACTTTGAGACAAAGTTCCCCAGGCTGGCCTTGAACTTTGATCCTCCTGCCTCAGACTCCTGAGTAGCTGGAATAGATGATTCCAGTCTGCTGCCAAGTTTGAAAATTATGGACCAAAGACCCTCAATGAGTGAGTCTTCTCTTCCTCAAGTGGGAAGAAGGAGCTAATGATAGTGACAGCCCCACCAAGGGCTCAGCGATGTCATTTAGCCAGGAAAGAAAGGAAGAGATTATCCAAACACAGTGGGAGGACATCAGCCTGGAATCACGTCTCCCAGAAATCCACACTCTTTCCACAGAGAGAGTTTCAGGTGAGACCAGCCGAATGGGGGAGAGGCCATCCACAAGTTGGGCCGGTGAGTGACTGTCACTGGGGAGGATGTAGAGCTGGTGCTCTGCCCTTCACACACACGCAGCCCAACATCTGCAGGTAGTCCTTGACCCCTCCCTCCCTCGCTCTCCATACATCCCCGCCCACTGGCCCCTCCCCTCCCCACCCTTCCCTTGTTGGGGGCACTGAGGTCAACAATTCAACGTGGGAAGTCTCTCTGAGGAAGCGCTGGTCATAAATTTCACCCAACAAGAGGCTCCCTTCAAACTCGGGCTTGTTAGAAAAACTTCTGACCACTAATCACTGGCCAAAGCAGGGCCTAGGAAAGCGAGAGCTAGGGGGTACAGACTCAGAATTGTCAGATCCTCATGTTCCCTATCAGGTTTGTGTTCAGGGGTGACACTGCTGCTATGCATTGTCCTGTCATATCTTGCCTCTTAGATGCTTACCCTGCCCCTTTGTGTAAAATTGATGGGTTCATGAAAACAGTAAGTAGGACAATCTGTCCAGTGCTATGTTAGGTGTCTTACTCTCTGAATGTGGCAAGAAACATCAGCTCAGGCCTGAAGACCAGGGCTCTAGTCTCAGACCTGACTATGTGACCCTGGGTCAGTCACCTGACATCTCTGACCTTTGTCCTCCACTGTGAAGGAAGTTGGAGCTCCTGTGGAGGTTATGCCCAAGTCCCTGTGGGTGCTGAGAACCGTGCCTTTTTGCCCCCATTCCCCACCTCAGGTGGTACCAATCAGGCCTTCATGTTTCCAAAATTTGCTCAGGGAAAGAACTGGTACTCTAGCTTGGTTGGAAAACCCAGGGTTTTCAGCCCACATCAATAAAAGCAAGGGTTTCCAGTCAAATCTTGACCCTTGGACCCCTCAAAACAAAGTAATGCTCAGGACCGGCAGTAGACTGAAAACCAGCTCAGGGAATAATAACACTTGCTACTGCCCAGACCAGCCTCTGAACCTTTTGTACTAATTAACTCACTTGAGCTTGGTAAAATTATGTCCCCAGCCCCTTGAGAGAGATCTTACTATTAGTGGTGTTTGATAAATCACTGCTGAGGTGCAGTGGGGTTCAGCCATCTGCCTAAGTGCACTACATTGCAATAAAGAAGCACAGAGAAAGAACTGAAGGGGTGACCCACAAGCAGAGCACTTGCCTCAAGTTCCAGAGGCCTTGGTTCCATCACGAACACCACAAAAATAAAAGCAGAAAGGAGGCTTGCACCCATGCAGCTGGGCTCCATGGCCAGAGGCACAGGGAGGCCTGGGGATTTAGATGGACCATCAAGATGTGTAGGAAAAGCTGGAGCCCCAAGCAAAAGCCAGGGGCCCAGCTGGCTGCCATGCCCACCCCACATGAGAAGGTGCGTCCTTGGGGGATTGCGTCTCCTCGAAGCTCTCTGCTCAGATTTTCCACCAGGTCCCAGGAGAACCTTTTTTGGACTGCACAGGAACCTCTGGGGTCCCTGAACTACCAGTGCCAAGGACTACTCCACTGAACAGCTATAGTTTACGAAAGTGTGCCATCATCCTCTGATCAGAAGAAAAATCACCACTGTGGCCTGAGTTATTTGGGAAAAAATGTTTTAAATAGAAGAATCTAGGACCTGATAACATCCCTCCACAGCATGTCGATGTTTTTCCACAGTTAATAATGATCCTGTAGAAGAAGTCATTCTCCTCTTCACTTTTTAGTTTCAATGACTTTTGTCTGTAATGTCTGAATACTTAGAGCAAAATAATTTGGGAGGGGTGAACTATCTGAGATTAGGGACTCAGCAACCCCAGGGATGTTTTGTATGTGTTTCCAGCAGTCTAGCAAACTTCTGAAATTTTAAGCCTTCCAAGGAAGCAGCCTTCTGTGGGTGTATCAAGCTTAAAAGAGGAGGCGACAGTTGTAAGCTTGTAGCATCATTGGCACATCTGCAGAAAAGTATACTCCACAGCCGATGTTTCATGTGCAAAGAGAGCACTCTATTCTCATCTGAACCAAATGTCTGCCAATTCCTCTCTCTTGTCCGGATGTCCAGCCTCCCTACTGGCTAGATTTGTTCACTCAGCTAGCCAAAGTTAGACTTTTTTCCCAAGCAACAAAGCAAACAAAAGCTGCTATATGGTTGGATAATTGAGCCCCATTTGAGTCTTTTATTGCAAACCTTTCCACACAGACACCTGCAGCAGATATGAAGCATAAATGTTTCTGAGTCAAATAGTCCCTTACATGACAGGGAGCCTAGACAGTTAGGGCTCTCCCTTGTCCCATGGAAAACTTTGTGCTTTGTCTTCTGAGGAACTGGAGAATTCTCTTCTTCTGGTGCATAATTTAGAACTCACCAACTTGCAAATACAGATAAACCACTTCTTTACAAAACTGGCTGATTTAAACTTGGCTTGAATCTATTTCTTGGCCCAATTTTCTGCATAGAATGGTGCTATAACAACTTGAGAGAGAGAGAGAGAGAGAGAGAGAGAGAGAGAGAGAGAGAGAGGGAGGGAGGGAGAGAGAGAGAATAATTGGAAATAAAAACATCACAAACTCATGGTCTCAACGCCAAACTGGTGCTGGTCCAATTCTTCCCCACTGCATGTGTCGTGTTTCTAAAGTCTCTTTGGCTGCCACTGAAAGCTACTGCTTTTCCTGGTGGAGGGGAGAGGCTCCTACGGGTAGGCAGAGGGTGGGGGTGGGGCAAAGTGCTAAAGCACTAAGCTCCCTCCTGTCTTCACATAAAGGAAGCAAAATCAAAACCCAATCCTAGAGGAGGAGGAGAAAAAAAAAAAAAAAAAAACCTACTAAATTTAATTGGCTAGGAAACAAGGTTCCTGGGGCCTATGCTTTCCCAGCTTCTAGAGAAAGATTTAGGCAGGGACATTTCCCCCGCCCCCAGCCCCCCCCCCCAAAGAAAAGGATTAAATTCGGGTTTGGTCTGGCCAGTACAAATTGCATGCAGAGTATACAGTTACTTTGCATATTGTATGTGCTTTCATGAAGAGGGAAAGGGAGGTGAGAGGGAGGGCAGAGATGCGAAGGAGGGAAAAAAACCTAAAAACAACTTGCTGTTTTCATATGGTCAGAGAAAACTGTTTTGTCCCCGTAACTATGCAGAATGTCAGTGGCGGGCAGTGTCGTGACAAGGTTTTTCCTTTTTTTTCTGTTTTGTTTTTCATCTTAAAGTTAAGCTAAGCTCACCCCCGAGCAGTAGCCCCCCGAGGTATTACAGCTTTAATTGTGTTCAGTATGATCTACTGAACAATATGTCTTGATAAATCTGAATAGCAATCCAGCGCGCGGTTCCCCTTGGCATCGCGCGAAGCCAGGCCCCGCTTTAGTGAGCCCGTTCAGGAATGTGGGTTAATTCGGCCGACCCTTTTTACCCCCACAGCTCTGTTTTTGTGAGGTTGGCAGAAACTGACACGTTTTCTTTTGCTTAATTAAGTTGTTCAGTAGAAGGCTGGTCAAACAGTTGCATCTACGTGGGGAGTCTGGAGACGCACAGAAAGCCCGTGGGCGTTTCCAACATAAAAAGGGGGATTCTGTGATTGTTTGGGTATAGACGGGTCATTTTTTCAAAGTTACTGCTGCCTGAGTGACCACAACCCTGCACACAGCCCTGAAAGGACATTAAAGCTGCTTAAATACCACTACCTTGGGCTCTAAAGTTTATTTTTTAAAAGAAAGACAGAGAACAAGAAAAGCACAAGCAAAAGAAAAACAAGCCGGTCTTGCTTACATATGTAGCATTTCATTACTTTCCAGTCTTTCTTTTTATTGAAGGCAAAAAGTGGGCTCCTTCAAATAAGAGCTGCCCATATATTACGAATCACAGTGTGATCAAACTCTTGTCAGTCAAACAAAATAGGTATCCATAAGGTTGCCTTGGTCCAGAGCTGGGGACCCAGGACACAGCCACCTTTACGCCTGGACACAGGACTGGGGAAATTCTCCCTCAGCCTCCTGGCTGATAACCTTCCCACTTTCCTTCTTTACTGATGTTGTGAAACCACAAACAGGATCCATCTCCTGGATATTCAGAGACCCTGAGGACCCCCTGGGAGGCCTCCCCTCCCCCTCTCCATTCCCTCTAGGCACCTTCTATATTTTTAATTTAAACCATCTTTGTCATTCACATGCAGATAGTCCCATCCTCCACTCTCTGAATATTTAGGCCCAGCCAGAGTTTCCCTGATTGCATATTCTGTATGACATCCTTAAGAAAGGGCATGAGCATGTGGGTAAGACTGGGAACTGGGCCTGTGAGTCTTCCTGCTAAGCAATGACTTCGATCTACTGTACAACCTGAATGCCACCTTGCCTGTCTTTCTAAATGACAGTGGATGCCTGACTCTGGATACCTACCAGGCACCTCACATGTGTTCCTGAGCTCAGTCAGCCCTGTCTCTCCCTTGGCAATAAACCAGTATCTGCAAAGCCTACTAATTCAGCACAGTATTGCTCAGCAATGTCCCAGTCTTCCACAGTTATGAACTCAGGCTTCTGTTGCCTGTACACTGGGTTGCCAGGCTGTCCAAGTGAGGTGTGCATACGCTTGGTCTCAGCAGACAGTAACAAGCCTGCTGGGAAGCCACACACTCTAATTTCCCACCAGGCCATATTCTCAGAGATGACTTTCTTTTCTTCTAGAGAGGAGAAGACTGGCTATCCAAATGTTTCCAGAGTTTTCACTCCTAGTTTTCACCTTCCTTACTACACAAGAAAGAAAAAGTAGGCACATTATTTGCTTTAAGTGAATGACAAAATCAGTTTTTAGCTCCTCGGAGTCTGTTTTGGGCTTTATTTTTTCTCCTTTAAACAGTATTGAGCATTGAACCCTAGAGTCTGACACATACTAGGCAAGTGCTGTACCAATGAGCCACATCCCCAGTCCCCCAAATGCATTCTGGGATATGCATTACATAGATTAACAGTCTGTACAGACATTAGTTGAACTGCTTTTTTAATTTTCTTTTTTTCTTTCTTTCTTTCTTTCTTTCTTTCATTCTTTCCTCAATACTGGGGACTGAATCAGGGCCTCTACATGTTTGGCAGAATGCTCTACACTGAGGTACCTCCCCAACCCCAAATTATTGACTATTGGCAATAACTGCTTACTCCTCAATCTTTACCAGAACTGGTTATTGATTTCTACCTAGGAGACTGTGACCCTCAATTTAGACTGTGTACAGTCAGATGCCCGAACTACCAAGTGTTTCAAGGTCCTTCCAACCTGTAATTGGCAAGGGGAGAATAATTTAGAAGTTCAATTTTTCACAGTTATTCCCCAAATGACTTCTTCTTCTTTACAAAATGTATCCCCCAGTTCTGGTGGCTGATGTTAAAGCATACTATAGGACACCAGCAGGCAATATCTGCTTTACTCTCTCCTTTGCCATAGCCAGAGGAAGGTTCTGGAACCCAGGTCTCATTCTTCACTCTTTGGCTATCAGCCATGATGCTGAGGGTACCTGCCTTACCTTCACAGAGGCCAACTCAGAACTATGCAGTCACACACAGAACTCTGAAGTAACAGGTGACTGGCTGGTCCCAACATTTCTTAAATACAGAGGTTTCAAGAGGACAGTGAAGGCTCAGCAGACGGGAGCCAGGATGGCCGGGCGGCAAGTGCCTATGGGAGTCCCGCCACCTGGCTGTCTTCCCACAGTCTGGAGGTGGTGTGTGTAGCTGGTGATTCGACTCCCACTCGAGGTGGCAGGCCCTCTCCCCCTTTCCAATTCTCTGACAGCCTAGACAGATTTTGCTTTGGCTTTTTAAAATCCAGGACACATTATCTCCCAAAGTCGCCAAGTTCCAGCTGCCAGAGAGAGCCAGCCTTTCACTGTTGCCCCACCACCAACATTATGTCTTCATGCTCGGGGAAACAGAAGGCCTTCCTCCATGTGGGCAAGCCCACAAGAGTTCTGAGCCTGCCACTCGGGTCCTGGGGACAGAGAGGAGGATTCACAAGAGCTGGCCAGGAGCCATCCCACTATCCCTGGCACTTGCGGCTCCACATGGAGCTCTGCAGCTCTTCAGGACAAAGAGGAGTGTTTTTATCAGCCCAACATTCTGCTGACAAATGCATAATAAACTGGCAAAAAGCAAGCAAGCAATACCTCAGCCCCCACCCCCACCCTCCACACCCCGTTCCAGGGGAGGCCAAGCCTGAGTGGGGATGGTCACTTTCTGCAGGTGTTAAGCCAGAGTCTCTGCATTTGCATGCATTTGCATAGACTGTCAAACAGTTGGCTGACAGAAAGTCTGAGGAGGTCTGGACAGAGCCCAAACCTGTCAGTGGCATTCTCCTTGCCAGTCAAGGTTGGCTTTGGCTGCAATTAGAGCAGGAAACGAATACTTCTGACATTGCAATAGACCCGGCCACAGCTGGGCAAAGTTAAATGGAAAAGTGTGCTGCGTTTACACAGACAAGATGCATGGTGGAAACAAAAAGAGAGAGAGAGAGAGAGAAGAAAAGAAAAAGGCAACGAGTGGCAAATGCTAAGCAAGTGAAACTCTAAACTCATTTTTTAAAGGGAAACATACTTTAAAGTCTTGCCAGGTTGCTATGTTGTAGTTGTCATTGCTGCCGCTGTTGTTCGGGGTGGGCAGCATCCCCCTTGATGCAGGTCCATGTGGCCTGTGCGAGGACCCCCACCCCGCCAGACACTGCACCTTCTCTTCTCGTAGGATGAGGACTCATCTCAGGCAGGAGAGAGGAAGCGAAGCCCCAGACTGCCTTTCCGAGTTACATATGCTATCTTGTAAGGCTCCACTGTGCCTCCAGGGTTGACAAATAGGTGGGCTGGTTCAGAGAGGGTGAGAAAGTTGGAGGAGGCTGGTCACAAGCACCGTGTTGTTCCCCTCCAGCACAGCGCGAGGATTACAGATCATATTAGCATACGGATTGTGGTGGGAAAGGAACAGAAATCGGCCCCCTCTCTACTGTAAGAGTGAATGGCCCCAGAGATGGAGTGGGCAAGGGAGGAAGAAGGGCTGAGAGAAGGTGGCTGTTGTTTTTAAGAACGCGAGATTTATATTTTTGGAGGACTGCATCCTTCTGAGATGTTGTTGTACAGATTCCTTAAGCAAGATCTAACAATGTATTAAATACTTCATCTCTAAACAGTGGTGGGCACTAGAGTTTCATGAGCAGCAGATAATAGATTCTGTTTATTCGCCAACAATACAGACACTGTTTAGCTCAGGACTGCAAGTGGCTGAGCCATCTGGCTAATATCTCCACAGTAAAACATTGTCCGTGACACAAAAAATGACTACATCCCCAGGACAAACTAGTGTGACCTCTAAATAAAGCCTTCCTCTGAAGCTATGATATCACACTGCACAGGGGACACCAGCACAATTGAATCTGGTCACCAAAAGCCCAAGTGAGATAGGACTATGTAAATGGAATTTTATAGGAGACTTTTTGTCCTCCGTGGCAAACCATCTAGATCCGTCCACAGCACTGAAACATCTTTTTCATTCACCCCCGGGACAACAGTGTGGTTCTATCTGGGGATTGGCAGCCCTCTTTCTCCCGCACCAGACCCAGGAAGCACACGTCCGTGTTCCCAAGGCGGCACCTGCAGTCTTTGCTGACAACAACGTGTCACTGACGGGATCCCACCTGCACCAGCCTTTTTGCTGATATTTTGGAAACAAGAGACCCTTTCTCCTTCCTGCCAGAGAGAAAGCCCACATTTGCCAGCTTCTTCACAAATAGCTGAACAAGTCCCTTGCAGCCTTGCACCACCTGAATGCCTGCTTCACAAAGCGAAAAGAAGCACACAAATGCACACACACACACTCACTACCCCATCACTCCATGCAAGAAAGAGTCCATTTTAGTGGAAGAAGCATCGCCCCCCAGAAAGGAGCCCACTCCATTCCCATTACCGAGGCATTTCTGTTGCTGCTTGTGGGAAAATTTCATTACAGACTCTGAGATGATGAACAGATTCCAAAGCTGGCCTGGCTTAAGTGCTCCACCTGTTCCAACTCCTGTTCATATTGTTTTGTGTTTTAGAAAAAGAAACACTGGTTGTCTCATGCCTAAAACAGCTTATACGTCGAATGGCTTATAAAATAAGATCCTGAAATGCTTTCCAAATGCTAAAGGGCATCTAAATATTTTGCAGCCAGAGCCACCTGCAATGACAGCATGGAGATAAAGACTCCACATTTGGGGATGAATGGGTGGCTGAATTCCTCCATGGACAGTTGTCACCCTACCAATAATTTAGGCAAATTATTGACCTGCTCAGTAACTATCCACTGTTGTGCAAAGGGAAACATTTTTTTCATTTATCTGGAAAATGGATGAGATATATTGAACATAGTGCCCGCTCTAGGAAGAGTTTAACAAATGATAGAGTGAAAGTAATAACAGAGAATAACTAACATCAGCCATCTGTGACTCCTGGGATTTTTAGAGAAAAGCAACTTACCAGGCATTATATATTCGTGTCACTACAGCCTTGAATTTGACAATAGCATTTGCTAGTATGATGGTTGTATTTATTAACATCATGAAAGTTTTAAAAAAATAATCATGCAAGTTTAGCCAAACCTAAATTATCTGGCACAGTTAGACTAGAAATTGTGATAAGTTGACTAGTCCTTGGTTCTCTATTTCTAAGGCAGAACTTTCTTCATATAGCATGGGTGGGACAAAATTGTTAGTAAGTTATTTTTGTTACTGTCATGTTTTTAAAATAAGGAATGACACTCACAATTGTCATATCTCAGCTGTAAAGTCAGAGGTACAGTTTGATACCTTAAGATCACTATGTGTTTTAGTTTCATTCTATTTTAATTACTTGTGATTAATTTAAGAATAATCAGTTTGGAGGGCCCACAAGATAGCTCAGCAGACTAAGTACCTGCTTTGCCAAGCTCAGGGACCAGGGTTCGATCCCCAGTCCCACATGCTGTGTTGGCCCTGCCCCTGAGGCATGCTGAGCTATTGGCCAAGTCTGGGCATGGTGGCACACACCTTTAATCCAAGCACTGGAGAGGCTGAAAATAGGAGGATCGCTATGACTCTGAGCTGTGTAGTGAGACCCAAGAAGAAGAAGAAGAAGAAGAAGAAGAAGAAGA